>JAKCPI010007626.1:0-28126 GCA_023213315.1 Euborellia annulipes
CGTCTTTATTTCAATTTAATTGGCTACCAATAAATCGAAATAAATAGAGACGAGGTCTAAATGGCCTCCGTTGCCGAAAAATACCTTAATGAAATTAAAAAATAATAATATTATAGTTTGGGTCAATTTTAGTACAAAAAGAAAATTCCTGTTTAGACTTTCCATATATCCACTAAGTTTCGTTATCGACATTTCAAAACAATATTTATTTCTTTGATAAAACTTTGGAAAAGATAATTTTTACATTAATTATCTTAAAAGTTTTTTTCCCCTCTTTGAAATAAATAAATAAAGAGTATGTAAGTTTGAACTTAAAAAAAAAAAAATATATATAATATGTGAATGATCAGGTATCATCAACCAATATCTTCTTTGACGGTTGGCTGATATGATAACGTTTTTACAGGATCTTGGTTCATATTCATTCCCTTAGATTATTTATTTCTTTTTAGAGTATCTCCACCTATATTAAGCTTATTTGTTAGTGATGTCTAGAGGAGGGAGGGGGGGATCTTCTGGATTATCCAAGCCCCCTTCCACGATCCTAGTTCCTTTGTTCAGCTTGTATTTCTTAAAAACATACATATAATATAAAATTTGACGTTAGTTAGTTCAACAAACTGCAATAATAACGGAGAAGCCGCCAAAATGACAGACGTTTATATTGAAGATAAATACTATATAATATATATATATATATATATATACATGTCACTTAAATAAATAACACGAATTCAATTTTATAAAAGAAATTTTTTTTTTTTTACATAACGTTAATGTTAATAATTGATTAACGATGAAGATTCCAAGGTTAGCGGATCTCAGGTTGGATTCCCTTTTTTGCGCTCCACTCTCCTCCCCCTTCCCCTTCTTTCCCCGCTTTTACAGTGTTAGGAAACTCATAATTAAAGCAAGAAAATAAAATAAAAAAATTCAGCCTTCACCACAAAACATATCTTATCAGTGATAAAGTGTTACATACATCAAAAGAAAAAAAAATACATCCAATAATGATTACAATTAGACATCTACTAACGTTCCTAAGTAATGACTTTACTCAACTAAGAGAAGTTAAATTATAAACACAAATTGATAGTGCTTTTATTCAATCACAAATAAATTCGTCTATTCAACCCAAAACCGACTTTTTTTTAAATATAGTGGAATTCGTTCCAGAATCATATTTGAAATAAATAGGGATGGGGACTAAATGACCTTAGATGCCCAAAAAATATTGTTAAATAATACAAAAAAAAAATTTATAAATTCAACTTTGCATTGTGCCCTCGGGGCATGGCGTAGAGGTTAGCGTGCTAACCTCATATACCAAACGTCGCGGGTTCGGACCCCAGGCAATCCGATGATTTTATTTAAGCCAATTGGATACCAAATGGCTTAAATAAGAATGCCTGAACCCCATATATGTATATTTATCAATAACGGATATCGTAAAAAGTCTTACTTAAATGGCCTGAGTTGCCGAAAAGACTGTGTGAATGTGTGTGTGAGTGTGAGTGTGAATGAGAAAAAAGTGTGAGTGTTAAAAAAAAAAAAAAAAAAAAAAACTTTGCATTGTGATGTCACACTTAGAGAAACCCCCGGGTCCTCCATGTCACAATTATTAACGTTTTGTGCGGACCCCTACCCACCCACTCCCCCTTAACGCGTTACGTGATATGTGAACGATTCCTAAGTGGTTAAGTAGATTTTTGATCAAAATTAGTTAAGTGGTCTATTGACTCCCAATTAAAAAGCCGTCCTTATATTCAGCAGTGAATAATGGTTAAGTCAATTTGTTTATTTTTCAGAAGCAGGGAGGTATATATATATAGCGTTGTATATAAGTGAGGGGCTGGCTTTAAGTAGTTATTAAGGTATGCGTTTTTGGTCTAAACCAGCAGTTTTTAAAATTTTAAAAGTCGTACTCTGAAAAATAAACAAAATTGACTTAACAACTTATTCAATGGGCTGACAGGACGGCTGTTTTTGATTGCAAGTCAAAAGAGAATGAAAATGATATTTTGTAGATCTGTATAGGATGCAAATAAAATTTTACTTGAAGTTGGCGGCACGGAGAATAGCAGATGTGATGTCAGACGAAATATTCACATAATGATGAATGCAGCAGCTTTTTTCATTTCTCCAATCCACCTAAAATATAAAAATAAAAATATTTTAAAGAAAATGGGAATATTTCTCAGTTTTACTAATTATTCTGAACTAAAACAGAATGTATATATATATAAAACCAAAGGGCGAGAACGAGAGAGACGTCTGTCCTCTCAGAATCGCCACCAATGTCTTGAATAGAAAATTTATATAAAATAATAGATGTAGGCTAGTTTCTGGCACTGAGAAAATGACCTTTTAAGAGTGTTTTCTATGAATATTTCAAAGGCATTTAATCTTCATCAGCATTTCACTCTAATGCCACATAAAAGTTAAAAATTTCAGAGCGAACGCCTTATTGCTTGTGAAAGCTGGTTGCTATGTTTATAGATCTGCCAATCTGACGTTTCGCTTTCAACTTGAATGTGGCATTAGGAAGTGCTATTAAATGCCTCCGAAATATTCGGAGTAAACACTAAGTTATTTTCGCATTGCCAAGAAACTAGTCTAAATCTATTCTCAGATATACTACTTGGCACCCCACATCCTTTTGAAAATATATAGGCCTATACTTTTGTTGTCATCAAGCTCAAATTAATCTAACACTCGATAAAGCTTTGTTTGAAATAGCTGTGGGTTTTCAAACAACGCTCTGGGGGCGTAACTACATTGACTGGCACCCCCCGCAGGAACAAGAATGACGCCCCCTCCTGGGGGTGGGACCGAAACCAATTTTTTTTTTTTGCAGAAGCAAATTTTTACTTTTTTTTTTAGGAAAACGAAATTTTTTCCTCGTGCAAAATTTTTTTCCTATCATGGTAATCATTTTTACCTTTTTTTTCCGTTGCGCGGAAAATTTTTGCGCCCGGGTCTCTGCGCCCTTGGCCTGCTCGCAGTCTGCGGGGGTGTTATTTATGCCCCTGGGGCTGTAACTAAGACATTCAGTCAGTTTCGAGTCCAGGGAACACGATATGCCCAATCAAAAACTAACTCATTTCGATAATTTCATTATCTTAAAAGTAATAAGGATTAGTTGAAGCTCTTTTCTTTTTACCAATTAATTGATGTATATAGAGGGAAAAAAAAGTGTTGGATATAGGGTGCGGCGCGGAAACTTCCTTATTTTAAACAATGTTAAAACAAAAAGTATTGGAGATATTCATTTAATTATTTAATAGGCCTACATCTAAAAAGCTCTTAAATAAAAGAACGAAGAAGATTAAAACCAGCATACAGTCTTTTTTTTTTTATTGACTGCTCCTGCACACAATTATCCATTTATACAGTCACTACTTTGGAACAGATTTAATAATTTTTGTTATACCTTAAACTTTACCTAAAGCCATTTAGATTATTCTTCTCTCGTTAAGCTGGCTAATGATGACATGAGATGATTGAAAGAGAAAAATAATCTTATCCATGTCTTTTTGAAGTAATTTCCCAATGTTTTCTTAATGTTTTTAGGGTAAATGACACCTTCATTTTCAAATGGGATTTCAAAATTCTAAAAAAAAAAAAAAAAAAATATTTTTATTTTAAAAATGACAAAAACAAACATATAATTAATTTAATATCTTGATTGAATCTTTAGATATCTTGATAAAATATTAATGTGAATTTTATATAGTGATAGTAAAAGTAAAAACAAATCACATTAACCATGTTTTTTTTTGTTTTACTTTCTCTATTTGTTTAGAGAAAGTATTGGATTCATGTCAAAAATTCCATGTCGAGTTTTTGATGGATATACACGTTTTGAGGTCCTCTGAATTCAAAAAAGTGGTTTTCGCGACATGGTCTGTGTGTCTGTGTGTAAGAGGTTGAAATTTTATATTTAAATAAGGTACCCCTGGGACGTGACACGAAGTTTTTGAACAAAAACGGTCAGAGTTCTAGTACATTACTGATGCATTTTTTCAGTTTTTTTAATTTTCTCAAAATTTGCTCCAACGATTTTGGGCTAATCTTTACTATAAGACGCCAAGCCACCGAGAATCTTTTTTTTAAACAATCTGCAGGGGTTCCGACCTAATTATATGCGGTATGCAGTTCGTTTTCCTTCGATAAAAAAAAATTTAAAACAACTAGGGAATGTAGAGCTAATGTCAAAAGAGTGAACTAGTTAAGTGTAAGCTAGCGCCCGAGCTTGGCTGGAGTCTTATAGTAAAGATTAACCCGATTTTGATTAAAATTCAAAAATCAATTATTTTTTAGATGCTCTTTAAAATGTATTCTTATTTTGCATTGAAATCTTCTGAAGACCACTTTACTCTTGTACTCCATAGAAAAGATAGGAGAAATGGTTGCTATGGTAACAAAATATAAATATTTTCCCATACTCTTAAATTTTACATCTTGAAAATCGAATATACCCTACTGTCGGAAACTAAATATATGTCGACACAAAAAATCTGCTGTGCAACCAATCACACTAGATTTTTTAATTTTGAACTAATAAATTCTGATTCGTTAAAAGAAGTATTTAAAAAAAAAAGACAAAAATTGGGATATGAAAATTTTTAAAATGCAAATTCTTACCTCATAAAAAAACAAAAACAAATCGATCAAATATCAAAATGACATTCCGTTTTTTCTTTCTTCAGTTGTTTATTATAAATTCATTCCGGCATTTTTATTTTATAAATTCACTATCAACAAAATTATTTCTAAGACTCTTGCTAGACATGGCTGACAATGTGGATGACATCAAAAGAGTATACCATCTGGAGTGTTTTTATACTCTTTGGCTGACATTACAATCCCATCATCATATCAACTCCTTTAAAAGCGATTGGAATCGACTGATCGATATCTCAATCGATGTGACGTCACGAACAGTTCTCGTTCTCTGATTGGTGGATGCTTTTTTAAGCGCCCTGATTGGTTGGTTATCGAGACCTCAAGCAAAGGGAAGCGAAGGGATGCTGGAACCAATCAACACGAAGAAGCGTCAGTCAGTCGGCCATTGTTTGCCATTATACAATGTTCAGTGTCTCCTTAGTTTCGGGTACTATTTTAAAGTGATTTTTTTAAAAATGTGTTTCGTTAATTATACGCGTCGTTGTGGTAATAATTATTTAAATGAAAGTGATATTTCTATAAAAAATAATGTGCAGTAAAAGTGATTAGTGCCAAAAAAAGAATGGGTGATCATCGTTCGACATCTGCCTGGGTAATTATTCTACTGAATTAAATAATAAATATATTTTTCATATTTATAATCTGTTATATGTATAATTAATTTATTGACGAATTAATTAATAATTGCAAAGTGGTGGGCTGAGACTCGTTAGGCGGGATCACAGATCGGGCGGGATGCAATCCAAAGGGGCAGGGCTAACGGTTATTTTATGCAAGTCAATGAGTTAATGCAGTTTCTTTATAAAGCCTCACACTTGTATTACTAAGTTTGTACAAATATTGTCCATCCATTCAATTACATAAATAATAATTGTGTCTAAATGGTCTTTGAAGACAAAATGCAAAAAATTCGTTTGTGTTTTCAAATGTTGCCAATAGATAGCAGCACCATATTTGCATTTATTTCCGAAATAAATTAAATTATTAAATATTGTGTAACGTTTACGTCTTATGTGACCTGAGTGGCCGAGAAGACTGTGTGAATGTGTGTGAGTGTGAGTGTGAATGAAAAAAAAGTGTTAAAAAAAAAAAAAAATTGACCTCAGGTTGAATATAGCCTACTGCATAATAAAAAATAATTATTCTTTGAATTAAAAATTTTCAAAGAATAAATATTTTTTATTGTTGTTGAAAGTCATAAATACAAATGAATCTCTTAATTATTAAATACTAAAAAGATATTTTATCTTTATTAAAAAAATAATCTGATAATTTCATTCAACTAATTTCGTGAATAAATTTTTAAATAATGTTTTTTACAAAAGTAATAAAATTTCTTTATTAGGAGTATAAAAAAATTTCTCTCAAATGATTTTTAATTTCATTTTTTTTTTTTTTATTTTTTTTTTATGTATGGCCTTTAGTCATTGACGATATCAATACAAAAATAAATTTTTGGTGCCTGACATGAGTTAGGCCAAATATATTTACTTAAAAATATTTTTTAGGCTTTATTATATATTATATTGAATTAATTCTCTTTACCAGTTTTAATGTTATGCTATATTAAAATGTGTTTCAAAATAATCGTTTACTAACATCTGATCCGGCGCCCTTGGGCACAGTGGTAGTGTATCCGCCTCTTGTGCTAGGGATCAAGGGTTCACTTCCCGTTTCATGCGACAAAAATGTATTTCAATTTAATTGCCTACCACTAAATAAAAATAGAGACGGTAAATGGCTTCCGATGCCGAAAAAGAACTTAATAAATATTTTCAGTTTTTTTCGATTTTTTCAAAATTAGCTCTAATATATCCGCGGAAACTAAATATATGTCGATACAAATATATGGTGCGACGGGGGAAAAAAAAAAAAAAAAAGGTGCGACCAGTCACTTCAGATTTTTAATGTAAAATTTCTCAATTTGACCACGTTTTCGGTTCATATTAGTAAAGTTCAGACATTTCTCAGATCCGAACGCCAAACCAGACACGTGTCCCAAATCCGAACTGTCGGAATGAAAACCGGAATTATAGTTACCCCTAGATATAGGAGGCGTATTAGCCCAGGAAATTAAATAAAAAAAAAACTTTTATTCAATTATTAATCGTCGACGTTTCGATCCCCAATCACGACCTTCATCAGGAATTATTTGGTGACCAAAACGTCGACGATTAATAATTAAATAAAATATTTTTATTTAATTTCCTTGGCTGCTCAATATCCATTTTAAAGTCTACAGCCACTTTTCATCATTATTTTAACTTAGTAATTTTGTTTATTTTTCCATTGAAAAATTACCTATAACAAGAAGGTAATTGTTACCTATATTGTTCTGCCAAGGTCCAGGACTGAATATTAATACCACCCCTTCATGGGACATGTGCACTAGTTAACGTTTTTAGCTGCCCCCCCCCGCAAATTTTATTTCGGGCTCCATTATTAGACCATACAAAAAATATTTTTAAAATACCGTATATCCCTGAACCCTGAGGGTCCCGGGCCCTCTCAAAGAGAAATTTTCATTATTTCTTTCCGTTTTTATCGGAGCCCTGAGGGTCCCGGGCCCTCTCAAAGAAAAAAAACATCATTAAATTTTTTACCGTTTTTACCGGAGCTCTAAGGGCTCGGGCCCTCTCAAAGAGAAATTTTCATTATTTTTTTTTAATCTAAATTTTTCCGTTTTTATCGGAGCTACAGTTTTTTAGCCGGGCCCGGCCCGAGGGCTCCCCAAGGTCCGCCCCCCGCATCGGGGGTCTGCGGGGCATACCGTTACGCCACTGGACATGTGGAATTTATTTCCCCTGCCCCTGCCTGCTCATCTACAATATGTTTTTTCTTTTTTAATTTATTTAAAGTTCTTTTTCGGCATCTGAGGCCATTTAGGCCCCATCCCTTTTTGTAGTCAATTCAAATGAAATATATTTTTCTTGCTTGATACCCAAAGCGACCCCGGGCCCTGCACGAGAAGCTATTGCCACTGACATCTACAATATATTGCCATCCCTATATACAAAAATTCAAAATCTATAGGGTTTGAAAAATTGTCTTCTATACACCTTTAAATTTAATTACACTCATTTAGATGAAGCAATGTTCTCTCTCCGAATACAAATACAAATTTGTTAGGTGAAGGAGGGGGGCGAGATTGTTTGGGAGTAGGAGAGGTTACCTGGAGGGGGTGATGGCGAGCACGAGAGTAGGGGAAGGGAGTAGGAGTAGTAATAGTAACGAGAACACCTCACGCCGCTTAGTAGTCATTCCAAGTGGCCGACTCGCGCGACATTCTCTCTCTCTTTCCTCTCCCTCTATCTCTTTCGTTCTTTCTTCTTGGTCAGTGTTGTTGTTTCTTTTGGAGTGGTGGTGAGTGGTATGTGATTTGTGAATGATAACAGAAAGGAGAGATGTGGTCGACCATTCAGTCTATTTCCTGACACAACAACAACAACAACATTTGCATTCGCAACAATCGGATACTTTTGGAGATAATTGTTTATGAAAACTCTTGAGGTAGGATTCTTAACAAAACTCATTTTAATTGAATATAATAATTATTTTAACAACAATTGAATTCAAAACTCATCTTCAATTGTCGGGTTATTACTAAAAAAGACAACAGAGAATTTTTTTTCATTCTTGAAAACCAAACCAATGCTATTATATAAAAGTCATCCCTCCGGCCTTGGTGCCTTCTATAGCAAGGGTCGCGGGTTCGCATCCCTTCTCGTGCGCCAAAAATTTATTTCAATTCAATTGTCTACCAATGAATTGAAATAAATAGAGACCTCCGTTGCCGAAAAAGACCTTAAATAAATTATAGAAGTTAGTCCCCCCTCTCCCCGAAGTTGAGAGGCTAAAGTTGGTAACAAATGTCAATAATGATAGTCTGGAAGCCAACGGGCGCGGGTTCTGATCCCAGTCAGTCCGATGAATTTATTTAAATCATTTGGATACCAAATGCTATTATAAATACTGTAAACTTAATGTTTTTATCGCTGTCGAAATTTAATCAGGTTCCGAAAGAATTTGCAGCCAGGAGATTAAATAAAAAAAAAATATTTTATTTAATTTTTATTCGCCGACGTTTCGGTCGCCAATAAATTAATCTCCTGGCTGCAAAGTGCCTTCGGATCCTGGTATAAATAAATGTGCCTAGACCCCCTTAAATATATAGTTTTTTTTTTTCCTTTCTCTGAACACAGATTAACTCCAATTACAGAGAGACGGACGAGACTATAAAAATTCAGTTCCTAGGGGGTGGTATGGTACTAGGCTGCCTCTTTTGCTAGGGGTCAGCGATTCGCTGTCCAATGTGATGAAAATTTTTTCAATTGAATTGACTACCACCAATCAATTGAATAAATAGGTCTCTCTTATGTGCCATAAAAGACCTTTAAAATAAAAGATATAAAAGCCCTGTTTGTCAATTTAAAAGATTAAAATTAAATACTTAGACTCTATTTCTCTCTTAAGGGTTAACAGAAATCATAAATTAGGTGATTATTTTTCATTTATAAATAACTCGCTGGATAAAATGCGTGGATCTATGCTATAACTTCGTATAAATAAAACATTTGAGAAAATATAGGAATCACCAAATTTTTGATACCCTTATTAGTATAAATTGATTTTAATCAGATTCCCTCCTCTTATTAAAAATGATAACCTTTAAAAGCCAATGTGGCTTCGGATCTCAGATACTCAGATGAATATTTATTTAAATCCAAATGGTATAAATAAATGTGCCTGAATAATTTATATCGTAAATAATAATTATGTGAATTGTTTTACAAGTCTATATGTATACTCATATGCCGAAATTACTTAAAATAAAATTGATCTTTTGATGAAGTAGTCTATTATTGTATAAAAAATTATTTCTTAACAAATATCAATGTACCTTAAACCAAGGGGGGTCTGGGGTCTCCCCCCTTTCCCTTTTAGAGAAAATTTTTTTTTTTATCAATTTAAAATTGGGGGGCCGCGGGCTTGGTGTAGGGCTTTCTATACCAAGGGTCGCGGGTTCGGAACCCAGGAGGTCCGATGATTTGGATACCAAATGGCTTAAATAAGAATGCATGGACCCCCATTAGATATATTGATATTAATAACATACGATTATCGTTAAAAGTCTTAAATGGCCTAAGTTGCTAAAAAGACTGTCTGTTTTTTTTTTTTAATTAAAAAAAAAAAGAAATTAATAATGGAGAGAATTAAACAAAGATACTTTCGTCTACTATTCTCAAAGCTGGAGATAAATGTGTTAATTATTATCGCTGAATATCAAAAGATTTGGTCCAGGGGATGCTGAGAAAACCGGAATGTCCGCCTGTCTGTTTGACTAAGTTCCCGTTGGAATTTCGAAATGAAACTTTGCACTCTTTTAGGAGTCGTTATGGATAGTTACTCTGGTCCCCAAATTCACAAAAAGACTCGAAAAATTCCTGAAAATTGAGAATTTTCCCATGGGAAAATTGAATTCTATCGGGAATTTTTTGGGGGGGATTTTTCACCTTATGAAATATTAGAGCTAATAGTTAAGGCGGAGTCAAAAAAAATTCCAATACCATAGGAGCCAAAATTATTTATTTTTATTATGCCGTTCCAGGCTAACGTTTCTGCCATTAGTTTAGGGACTAGACCAATGGCCTAGACTCTAGGCCATCTTCAGAAATTACAATTTCATTTATTCTCGTCTCCGGCCCTGAAGATGACCAAAAGTCAGCCTGAAACGGCATAATAAAAGAAATAATTTTGAATCCATATGTCTTGGAATTTTTTTTACTCCGCTAATACTTAATAAATATTAGCGTCAACATAGGCTAATAAAAAAATTTTATATGTATATTTATGTATATTTATATTTTTTACGGTAATAATACTTTCCTTTTCCTACATATATTAATGCCTGAAAATGACTATTATGAGATCAAATTTGTTAAAAATTTCATTCAAATTATCAGCCTGTTTCTCTATCTAAATTCTATGAATATAAAATTTTCCATTATTATATAAATTAAGAAAAACATCAAATATGAAGAATTATTATAATAATAACTGAGATTCAGGAGACTCGCTACACGGATTATTATATCTATTTACTTTATTACCAAATATCTATTTATTTATTTTTTTGAATAAAATGAATAGATTAACACATAATTAATTATTATATTTATATATAGTTAATCAAGGTTAAAAAAATACAAATACGATACGTAAATATCATATTTTATTATATTAATAGTAAAAATTTTCCACTTTTGTTTTTATTTAATCATATGGGAAATTCCATAAAATTAATGAAATACGTAATTAATAAAGGAGTATTTTTGATCAACTAATAACTACTAACTATTACCCTGGGCCTCTTAATTCCAAGAGTTATAACCCTGTTTTAGTTGAAATAATAAAAAAATTCGAAATATTATTGGCTATAATTTACAATTTTGTTCTTATAGCCAATTCCATTTTTAAACTTAATTGATAATTGTTTGTATAAATTTTTTTTACTTATTAGGCTAAGTATATTCTCAAAAACAGCTATAATTAGATAATTTACTAGACAATCATTTGCAATCATTCTTTCTAATTTGTTTTTTTTTTTTACTAATGTTCTAAAGACAATTTATTATTTAACACGTTTAAAAGTGTTACAAAAAATATCTCCAGTACCCTATAAAACGTTTCGTATTTATTAAACAAAATGTTGCTCATTTGTATATTCCTTGCATTCAGTGCGTTTTCGGCATCTTAGGACATATAAACTTTAAACGATACACAAATTATCAAGGCACATTTATTTATAATACCATTTGGTATTCAAATAATACATTTTCATCGGACTACCTGGGATCCGACCGAATCCACAACCCTCTCAAGAGAAATAATATATTAATTTACAATATTAATTTAATACGACACTCTCAGTAGAAAAGTGTTTAACTCCACTTTTTTTCGAAAATCATTTTTTTGTATTTTCTGTTGAAAAAAATCATTCGCTTTATGCCATGAACTGGGTAAGAGCGTAACTCAAATTTCTCAGTTCGAAAAGTTGCCTCACGAAAAGTGTTTAACAGTGGCTCTAACAATGACAATGAAATGTTTTTTGCCTCTCCTGAAAAATAAACACCCCCCCCCTCCCGACACGTGACACGAAGTTTTTGAACAAAATCGGCCAAAGAGTACTAGTACTTTACTGATGTACTTTTTAATTTTTTTCGATTTTCTCAAATTTCGATTTTGTTTAAAATTCAAAAATCCATTATTTTTTAGATGCTCTTTAAAATGTATGTTCTCATTTTGCCATTGAAATTTTCTGAAGAGCACGTGTGACAAGCACCGTACATAACTTTCTCCTGCAGAAGGTAAGAGAAAGTTGTGTGCTGTGCGATCAGTCACACCAGATTTTTTTTTATTTATTCATTTTTATTTTTTAAATCTTTTTCGTCATATGAGGTCTACTCTTTATTTATTCAAATCCCCTGGGAAAGTGAAAAATGATTGCTCCGTGATTTAGACTCTATATTTAAAATCCTTGATCAATAAGAATAAGAATTCTTACAAAAATTGAATTAACTCCTATTCTCCCCTCCACATGGCCGAGAGGTTAGAGATGAAGAAAAATGTCAATATTGATCATCTTTACTCCTTGCAATATATTTATTTTATTCTTTTAATCCGAAAAAAAATGTCTATAGTGATTCTAAGGCTAAACGTACACCAATTGAGCAAAAACGTTTTTAACTCTTCGTGCCTAAAACTATTTTTTCAATGCTTTTCTATGAGTCAACGCACACCGAGGAGGCAAAACACAATGGGTCGTTTTGATAACTTACCTACCCCAACATTAAAATAGCCTCCCTATGGGGAAATATATGGTGTTTGTCCTTCAGCATTAAAATAGCTGAAGGACAAACACCATGTATTTCCCCATAGGGAGGCTATTTCAATGTTGGGGTAGGTAAGTTATCAAAACGACCCATCGAGCATGATTCGGCGTCTTTGAACAAAATGTTTTGCCATTGAGCGTTTTGCTCAATGGGTGTGCGTTGGCATTGAACAAAATGTTTTGTCATTGAGCATTTTGCTCAATCGGTGTACGTTGGTAATTAGGCACCATCGAACACATATTATTAATTAATATATATATATTATAGCATTTGGTATTCAAAGGATTTAAATAAATTCATCGGACTGCCTGGGGTCCGAACCCATTCCCTTTGACTTTTAGATTATCAATTTGTCAATATCTCTAACCTCACGTCCACGGGGAATCCCGTTTATCTTTTTTCGGTTAATAAATATTAATTATACTAATAAGGTCAGGTCAGTTTTTTGTTTCATTGAGTATTTTATCGATCAGGCCGTGGACCTCAGAAGTTTTAAATTCGAATAAATAAATAAATTTCCATACCTTTTAAATAAATAATTAAATGTCGCCATTTTAATTACCTCCGATATTTAAAAAGATTTCATTTTTATCTTTTTTTTCTGAAATATATTTATGACTTTACAAATATTGATAAATATCTTAACATTTTTAATTATCTTTGACAAAACACATTAACTAAAATTTACTCTTCTATTTGTATCTCTTTTAAAAAATCATTGCCCCCGGGTTGGGGGGGCCCCCCCCCCTCCCAAACGGGGGGGGGGCCCGCCTTTTTTTTTTGGGAACCCCCCAAAATATATTCGGGAGAGGGGGGGGGGGGGGGGGGGGGGGGGGGGGGGGGGGGGGGGGGGGGGGGGGTTTTTAAAAAAAAAAAAAAATTCATTAACAATATATTGTTTCTATTATTCACTTGTTGACATTGTTAGTTTAATTTTAATATTTCTTTTTCTTATTGTATTCTTGTATTATGCAAAAGACTTTTTCTTAATGCAAAGTCACGTAATAAAGTGATAAAGATAGAAATCTTAGTGTAAAATATTAAAAAAGACATTATAAATAATAGAATTAATTATTTTGACAAAAATTTAAGAAATTGCACCAATACTCACAAAAAACATATTTATTTTTTATCAAATTCATCTCTCTTAGTTGGGTTTCATAATTCACAAAATTTTACATCATAAAATGACAATTATTAATTATGATTTTTGATCAAGACTGTATATAAAGAAATTTATTTATTTTTGCTTGCTAAAAGATTAGCAACACTAGAAATATTTTTGATTTTAGTCATTTGGGTTATTCCTTGCTTCCAGCAATCAATTTGTATAACCATAGATTCAAATATTTGAACACCGAAGTTTGTGGAAAAAATTAAATCATACTACGCAAATTTATTTAAACAATTTTAAATTAATATTAATTGGACTGTCTGGGACCCGAAGTTGGTTATTTAGCTCCTTAGTAAAAAAAAACCAAGTTCATAATAATCGTGCAAATTTTAATATTTACACCACCCATCAGCATATGAAGTTTTTTGTTTTTTGTTGCCTGTAATTATTGCAAATGAATGTCTCTCAAAGACCCTTACAAATGATAACTTAGAACCGCGGTTCCCAACCTTTTTTGATGTGCGCCCCACTTTTTCCGTAAAAAAAAACGCTGAGGCCACAATATACAGGGTTTTTCAAAAAGGACTTTACAAATTTTAAAATTCATATAAATTTATACAGAGAACCTAGAGTGGTGTTTGTAGTGTCAATTGTAGAGAAGCACATCAAGTTTTGGCTCACCTAGAACTAGAGGCAGTTATGCGTTAAAGATGGGTGTCTTCCGTGATTTGGTTTGAAATGTCAAAGTCATATAAATTTATTCAAAGAAGCTACAGAGCTGGTTTTAGTGTTGTTTAAAGAGAAACACATCAAGTTTTTTTTACCTCAAACTAAATTTCTTCCTTTGGTTATCCTGCACACATCCCATCGGTAGTCAATTTCTCCTATAGTTAGTTTGAGGTTCTTCCCCTCTTTAGTTTGAGGTAAAAAAAAAAAAAAAAACTTGATGTGTTTCTCTTCAACACTAAAACTAGCTGTAAGGCTTCTTTGGATAAATTTATATGATATATTTCAAACCAAAACACAGAGCTAGCACTCTCAGGTGTGAAGACAGCCATCTGCCGCTTGTGCCCGTGATAGTGCGATATTCGGCACTAGCTAGGTGAGTCAAAACTTGATGTGTTTCTCCACAAATTGTCACTACAATCACCTCTCTAGGTTCTCTGTATAAATTTATATTCCATTTGTGTTTCAAAGTTGTCCTTTTTGAAACACCCTGTATATGTATATAATTTTTCTTTCTCTAAACATCCGCAGCCCAGTTCCAATCAGCTCTCGGCCCACAGGTTGGGAATCGCTGGCTTAGAACATCGTTCTTTGGAAAGGTTACCTTTTTCTCCCTTGCGGTATCTGCGCGTATTTACTCCACTGAGTACAATTAAATAATAGTTTTAATAATACAATTCTATCTTATATCATCATATTCTTATCATTCACTCATCATATTCGTTTCTACGTAATTATAAAATGACCTTTTAATGGAATAATTCCTAAAAATATATTTTAAAATTTTTGATAATTCGTTAATGTTAATGTCTTTTAGAATTTTTCTTCCTCTCTCTCTCTCTCTCTCGATCCACAATTTGATTTCCTGTGTCTGTATCCATGTTACATTAACTGGCCTTGATGCATAAACAGCAGCCGCCGTTTTTTTTTATTGTTCCATTTGTTTCCGAAATTGCCTTCTGGCACATTTTCATCTGATTATTTATTTCCCCTTTGGTATTTTTCCCTAACCTGTAGTTAGTTAATTCGGGTTGGGCTCTCATATCTCCACTCGTTAATTATAGAATCCATTTGTTAATTAAACAAAAAAATAATTATATAAATACAAAACAATTTGTTTTTTACTTTTTAATTTTGGTTTTATTTTTCTTTCATAAAATTTTCTTATGTAATCTCAATTGATTTAATGGATTAAATGGTTAAAAATAAAACAAAAAGATGTTATTTAACCTAGAAATTTATTGATTTGATCTTTATTTTTTCTCTTTTATGGTAAAAAAAAAATCACTAATCCTAGAGTTGCCAGACTTCCTTGAATACTTAAATATTTTTCGAGATCTATATATTTGAATAAGATATTAGTATTCAAAATACCTTAACTGATATATTTATCAAGACTGTATGTTTTTTATTGGTGTTGGTGAGGCCAAACGCCCCATGGCCCCCGGGAATCGAACCCAGGATCTCCAATCTTTCTGGGACATTGGTGTGCTGTCCATTGCACCATGCCACTGGATCCTTGACCTACACCAACAAAACTCACTTCCCCTTATATACGAGTTAACCGTGCATTTTACTAACAAATTAAAGAAAGATTTCTCATTTGTCCGCCGCTGGTTGTTGGTGTAAGTCAGGCATGTCAAACTCATATGATATCGCGGGCCACATGTTCCATTTTGTACTAAGTTGAGGGCCGCATGTTTGTACTGTGCAAAAAATTGATTGTTGAGAATGATTATATTATGTATTTATTAGACTCAATATTTTTTTTCAAAACGCTCGGCGGGCCGCAATCTTTGTATTGGAGGGCCGCGTGTTTGCCTGGTGCAAAGGACAACCAGTGACCTGGAAAGGCTGGAGATCCTGAGTTCAATTCCTGGGTGCCATAGGGCGTTTGGCCTCATCAACAAAAAACATACAGTCTTGTTAAATATTCCTTGAATACGTATTTTGTCTTTTTAGCATCTATTAGAAATATACAAAAAATTCCAGCATATCTTTTAAATTAATTAGTAACAAATTTAAATAAATTTTATTACTTAGGAAGCGAAACTAATGTAAATTAGCAAAAGTATTTTATTTCTTGTCTTCCTCATTCATAATATTCAAAGGCGTCGGAAAATTTTTTCACAGGGGGTGTGGGCATTTACTAAAAAAAATTGTATACTACAAATTTTATAACGCTCTAGGCATATTTTCGAGGAATATCACTGGTCCGCGGTGAGTATCACCGATGACATTGTGGGCATACCGGGGGGGGAACGGGTTGGGGGGGAATGTGGGTCGTGCGGTTAACTTGTATTTGGAAAAGTGGAGAGTTGTCTGTCGGGTTGGACGGGGGGAATCTGTCGGGTCGATGGGTTAAAACCGTCATTATCAATTCGTAAAAACGGAGAGTTTGATCTGTCGGGTTGGACGGGGCGGCCAGTCTGGGGGCAAAACCGCCACGGTAAAACCCATCACCCAAACGAAAGGAAAAACCAGATAACCGTATAGTTGGCGACGGGAACCGTCGTGTATGGGAAATCTTTGGAGGGTTTACGTGATTGACAAATCCGTGGATTTCGTTTGACGAAAGTTTGTGGACTAGAAGATCAAGTCAAGAATCATTGGAATTTCAAGAAAAATGGAAATAGAAAATTATTTAAAAAAAGTAATTAATCCTTTCTTCTCTTTAAATAAAATCTTTAATTATCTGATTCTGAAGTGAAAATAGGATTTAAGGTCCCTGAGTCATTTAAGTAGTTTTTGGAATGATGTCTGTGTGTATGTCTGTGGTATTTTGCACATAAACTAGATGTAAAGGTCAAGAACTGAAAAGTTTTGGTAAACATCGGAATTAGGGGGTTTAGAAAGAGGGAATATTTTTATTACATAACTATAATTTTTTTGTATATTCAGAAACTAGACTTTCTCCGAGTAAAATGCTAGTCTATATAATATTTGTATCCTAATTTGCCATGACCTTAAACGATATTTAAAAAAAATAATAATAATAAATTTGTTTTTGTGAATGGTGATTAACTAAAATATTTTAGAACATATTAATAGTTAATTAATTAATAGGGGGAGGGATAACTTATTTTCTTTAAAAATAAATTTGTAAAAAAATTTTGAAGTAACATGTCCTCCCCTACCCCCTCCAAAAATCGCGACTTAAAGAGATGGTCGGGGCGGTCAAAACTGTCGCTTGTCCACTAACAAAAGATCAGTCCGTGAGTTTGGACCGCAGTCAATCTGTTAGATTGATGCGTAGCGGTCAAAACTGTCGCTTGCTCACTAACGAAAAGATCAGACCGTGAGTTCGGACCGCAGTCCAATCTGTTAGATTGATGCGTGGCAGTCAAAACTGTCGCTTGCTCACTAACGAAAAGATCAGTCCGTGAGTTTGGACCGCAGTCCAATCTGTTAGATTGATGCGTAGCGGTCAAAACTGGCGCTGCTCGCCCACTAACGAAAAGATCGGATCGTGAGTTTGGACCGCAGTCAATCTGTTAGATTGATGCGTGGGGTCAAAACTGGCGTCTCGCCCACTAACGTAAAGATAAATCCGTGGTTTGGAGCATCAAAACCGATTCTACTCTCCGATGCCCAGCTATTGGGATAAGGGAAGTCTAGGGGGTGAAATTCCATGTCAGAACTCAAGGTCCTTGCGACAAATATCTAAAACCTAACATTTTTGCTAACTATCTTATTCCGAAAGAAAGATAATTTTAAAAGGCGGAAACTTCCAAGGATACATCCCCAATCATACAGTTTATAAAAATTTCACACGATATTAAATAACGATTGATGAGAAATTAAGGAATCTTCTTTACACGAATTTAAAAATTTTCAATTCTATTTATTATATAATATTAAAAAAAAATTTTCCTGTTGAGTGAATTTGAAATAAAAAGCATAGAGAACTAGAAGCTGGAAAATTCTCTCCGCCTCCATTATTTATTAGATGACCTTCGTATATATTTTTATTACAACCAGCGTGCATATATAATATTTATTATATGCAATTAATAAGATCCTTAATCATTTAATATATTCCCACTCCCTCTTAATCATTTATTAAAAAAACGAATTGTTAGATTCTATAACAAATCTTCATACCTGGTATATCAAATGAGTTAATAAATTCTTTAGTTTCCTTATAGCTCTTTCCTTATTTTGTATTATGTATACGAAACCTGGACATCTCGTTGTGAATAAGCATAATAAACAAATACAAAATTCCATAATGCAATTTACATTTTAAAAAAAATAAATAAAGTGAAGGTATTCTACTAACTCCGTTTGTTTCGTGTATGTCTGTTTGTCGCAAAAAATTTTCAAAAATTGCTAAACTTTCCCGCTCTTCTTAATCACAGCTAACTTTAAGGGCCGGTAGCTTCATATCTAGTCAACTGTCAAAGGGCTAGTTAATTAGATGTGAAGCAACCGGCCCTAAGCCTACTAGCTATTGCCTAAGGGCCGGTTGCTTCACATTTAGTCAACTATCAAACTTATCCGGCAGATAGCAAATCATCGATATAGTAAACAAGAACACGCTTAACCTTCAAGTTAAAAGAAATCATTTTTTTCACATATAATTAAGAAAAGTTTTGTGAAGTTAGATAGTTATTAAAGGCATTTATAAAAATTATTAAAATTAAAGTAATTAACTAAAGTTAATTAATTTTTTAATAAAAATTTAAAAATTTCCAAAAAAATAAGCTTGTGTTGCTAATTTCACCCTTATACCGAACTTGTGTTAGCTAGTAAACTAACCTACGATCTGGGCTCTTATTTAATCATACGATTAGCTTAACTACATTTGAAAAGACTCCAATGTCATAATCAACTAGCTTATTCGAGGGATTGTTAGTTAATTAGATGTGAAGCAACCAGCCCTTAGGATTACTACCTAAGTGGTACAATAAGTAAATGATTAGCTCTGAATAAGAAGAGCGAAAACTTTTGCTCAGGGGCCCACATCTTGTGGGTACGTGGATGGCGACCACGAGCTGCCCGAGCTGGGACAGGCAGTCCTTCAGTTCTTTGTATGTCTGTCCCTTCCTTCCTCATTTCATCAGGCGTCAGACCGTGCGATGGGCCGGACTGTTCTATTTCTTCCGTTTGCAAAAACGCATGATAGGGTTGGAGGGAAAAAATGAGGTCCGCCGACCCCTCTTCGGGGAACAAGGCGAGGAAAGAAGATGAAGAAGAGCTGAAACTTCGTTACCTTTTTGGGGTTATGTTTTTTAAAACAAACATTTTTTTCAAGAGTTTCTCTATGTCTATGACGTATGATCCTCCTTATACCAAATTATTTTTTCAATTTTATCCTATTTTACTCAATCGATTGTTATGAAATTTGTTCAAGGACTGCGCACAAACGTCTTAATTATTATGGCTAACTTATAAAAAAATTTGGCCCAGTGGAAGCTGAGGATGTTGCGCGATAATAATTTACTGCTCCCTGAACTCTTCGTTTTTATAGTTATAATTTCTTACGACCACTTAGGACAGTGGTTCCCAACCTGGGGGGGGGCGATTTGGGTTTTCAGGGGGGCGATAAATAAGCGGGGGGCGATTGGGGGGCGATGAGTATTCGAAGGGAGAAAAATTATTAGTTTACTAAAATTTAAAAATATAAAAATCAAAGAGAAAAATCTCCTATTTACAGGAAGGTCAGGATAGAAGAGGACAAAATATTACCATAAAAATAAAATAGTCTGAAGATAATTCCAATCTAGAATTGAAACGTCACTTTTAGCTCAAATCTTAAATTTCAATTAAAAAAAAATCATTTTCTTGAATTTTTTTTCCTCAGGGGGCCCGGGCCCTTTAAGCTCAAATCAAGTTTGATCTTTTTCACGACTCAGGATAGCTAAAAACGTAGATTTCAGTGGGTAATTTTCAAAAAATTTTCCATACCCCCAGATTCCCCCGAAAATTCTCTGTCCGACTTTGGCCTCGATAAATTAAAACTTTGTAACTCTTTGTTTAGGACATTTTGAAAAAAATTTATATAACTTTATTTAAATAAATATTGTAAGCTATGTATATACCTATAACTATTTCAAAGTTTTTCAAAAACTGTGTAAAAAAGTGTTGGCATATGAAGGCCACAATAGCCTTTTACATACTAAAAAAAGAAAACTAAGTTTTTTTTTGGGGGTGGGGGCCGTATTATTAAGTAGCCCCGGGGCCCGTCAAGTCTGTCTGCGGCCCTGTATATAGACCTACGGTAATAAAATTGTTTAAAATAATAAAACTGCTTTATTATTTATACTTTACTTCAAAAAAAAAAATTAGGCATACACTGAAAATGTAAAGGGGGGCGATAGGTGTTAGTCAACCTCCAGAAAGGGGCGATGGGTCAAAGAAGGTTGGGAACCACTGACTTAGGACTATAAATTGGCCAAACCTCATCCCAATCCAACGAATAGTTCCAGACATATATCCAAATTAAAAAAACTACCTATGCACATTAAAATTTTTATTGCATTTCTGGAGTCCTTTTAACCTGAAACATAAAGATATATATAAAAATAAGATTTTTCATGATCTCCTTTTATATTACATTTAATAATATTTTGATGTCGATGTGAGAGAGAAGTGGCTGTCCAATGATTAGATGAATAGGTAGGAAGAAAATTGGAAAATATATTTTAAATAATTGTATTAGAATATATATGGATGATCATTTGCAAATAATTCACTGTTTTTGATAATAAAATTTTATATAAATTTCAGTCTTGCCCATATAGACTGAGAAGCATACGTCACCTTATGTACATATTTTATATAATTTTGTATATGTTTTTATATAACAACTATCTGCATCTCGATGGTGTATACATTAATATTTTCTTATGTAAAAAAACACACTTTTTTCCCGTTCACACTCCCACACACACAGTCTTTTCGGCAACTTAGGCCATATAAGACTTTTAACGATAACCGTTTTATTAATATATCTATTTGGGGTCTAGATATTTTTATTTAATCCATTTGGTATCCAAATGGCTTAAATAAAATCATCGGAATACCTGGGATCCGAACCCGCGACCCTTGGTATAGAAGGCTAGCACGCTAGCTTCCACACCAAGTCCCAGGGGAGATTTCCAATATTCTAAGATCTAATGTTTTTTATAAATTAATAAATTTTTACGTTGTTGTATTATAATTTTTATTTATGCTCGTTTCAGCTCATAAGAACTGAAAATGGCATTATCTAATTAAAACCGAAACGTTTTATTGTATTGTGATTTTCATTTGATAGAGGTTCTCGTGTCTCGCTGACATCGTCTCTTCCTACGTATTAATCTAATAATATCTTGACCGGAAAGTAAATTGAATTAATTTTAGTAAATAAATAAATTGTTGAGAAAGAATTTAGCTATTGTTTCTTGGGTGGGATTCTTGCTACGATTCAAGCTCTTATATAAGAGAGCGCCATTAGCTCTTGAAACCTTAAATTTTATAAACTGTATTTTCCAAATTATTAGAAGTTCGTTTTGGGATATGCTACTCTCGCATTCGTGTTTTTTTTTATTGCGTTTATTCCATTCACTTTTAATATTAAAATATCATTCATATCAGTGAATGACCGTCAATTTGTTGCTTTAAGCAATTCCTAATTAATTATTAATGAAAAACAATTCAAAAAAAAAAAAAAGGAAAAAGTAGAGAAAGGAGGAAATTGATTCATATAGAATGAACTTAGGAATGTATTAGAAAAAGACTGAATGGACAGCAAAAGCACATCCTTCGCTCAATTCCTTCAGGGTCGCTAACTCTAATTGCCTATAAAAGAGTTGAGTGTTTATTTCCTCTTTTGAACTAAATAATATGACGTAGATTTGATAAAAACATTGCTCTTTAACAAAATAAAATAAAGGAGAGAAACATTGTGTTCTTCTAAAATATTTTGACACCTTCCTCAGTACTTTTTATCGTAATAGCGGGATGTATGGCTGTAGCATAGATGTTGAAAGAGAGAAAAAAACAAGAGGAATATGCAGCCAATGTAGTTTATTTATTGAGATTTAGCCCACGGCTAACGATTCGGTCCTAGATCTTCGTCCTTTGGACGAAACGTTAGCCGTGGGCTAAATCTCAATAAATAAACTACATTTGCTGCATATTCCTCTTGTTTTTTTCTCTCTTTCAACACTACCTATTACTGCAAAATTTTTCGGCACCATCAATCTTGATGAATTTTTGAGAAAATTGGTCATAAAACAATCAGAAATGGATGGGCGCATTTTCATGACTTGAGTACAGAGTTGAGATACTCAGTACTAAAGTACTTGAAAAAAGTACTCAGTACATTTAAGTACTTATGTGTAGAAACATCTAGAGCGGATAATATTTGAAGAAAATTCAGCAGGTTTACTAGAATATACATTTTGTAAATTCAAACATGTCAAACTTTGTGCTTCTTCTACTTTATTTAAAATACTTTTAAATTAGAGGTACTGGTATTGAGATTTCCAGTACTTGTTTTAAAAGGTACTGATAACTGGATACTGGGAGTAAAAGATAAATCCTAATTACTGGGTACTGGAAGTAAAAAAAAATAAATTCCAAGTACTGGGCTCTGGATACTTAACTACTTTTGAAAAGTACTTGCAACAGCTCTGCTGCAGCTTTAGTACACACTTTGTCTATCAATATAATCGAAAGTAAAGGGACTGAATTATTTGAAATAGGCCTACTAAGTAAAGTAAAGCATGGTTCTAATGACCAACCTTAGAAGAAAAAAATTCTGTTTCGATCCCAGTTCTAGATCATCCTCAGATCTGACCGATAATAAATTTAACATTGCTGATTATTGCCTGAAGATGGCCTAGACCTGGCACCGAAACTTCAGCTTTTAATAAAATTCTCTGCATTTTCTTGTGATTAATGTTTATTTTAGATGAAACACAAATTTGGATAAGTTCTTAGAAATTCTTTTATTAATTTAATAAAGATCTGTTGCTGTGAACTTAAAAATCAGAAGAAAATTTTAGAGAATTTTATTAAAAGAAAAGTCTCGATGCCAGTTCTAAGCCATCATCAGGTAATACATCAGCAATGTTAAATTTATTATCGGTCAGATGGGTACTGGATACTTAAGTATTTTTGAAGTACTTGCAACAGATCTGGTTTAGAATCGAAAACCTGTAAAGGAACCGAAATATTTGAAATAAAGCATTGCTCTAATGACCAACCTTAGAAGAAAAAAATACTGTTTCGATCTCAGTTCTATGCCATCCGCAGATCTGATTAATAATAACAAATTTAACTTATTACCTGATGATGGTCTAGATCTGGCACCGAAACTTCAGCTTTTAATAAAATTCTCTGCATTTTCTTCTGATTTTTAAGTCCACAGCAACAGTTCTTTATTAAAATTATTAAGTGAATTTCTAAATCTGTGTTTCCTCTAAAATAATCCTTAAAAAGGAATTTTTAAATTTACTTAAGAATAATTAATTCTATTTACTTTACAATTGAGAAGAAAGTTTTTTTATTTTTTTTATTTTTATTCAATCAAACGATGTTTTATCAAATGATTTTGTATTTTTTAATCTTAAACAAGAGACACTTGCCCCCGCCCAATGGACCAATATGGCATGAAGAGGAAATGAAATTTTATGTCCATTTATTTAATATATGCTCATTTTGTTTAGATTTTAATTATAAACGATTAATTTAATCCTTTTATCTCTCCCTCATTTTCCCAGCCTCTAGAGATTTTTATTGTTTACTAAGAAATTAAGATTAACTTGGATTTATTTTGTCTGGCCTTTTTTTTTTTTATTTTTTTTTTTTTTGCCTTCAGACACGCGATTATTCTAATCTTAGAATGACACGCTTTTCATTTATTTAATTATTTATTTTTCTTTTTGTTTTAGGTAAGGATCCGTCTTTGGCTAGTGCTTTTACTGATATGTGAGTAAACTTATTTAATATAAATGAATGAAAAAATGACTCCTACTCGCCATTAAATCGCACTCTATAAAGGACTGTGTGTGCTCTTTCTTTATATCGGCAGTCATAGAGTCTTTTTTGAATAGTGTCTTATACGCCTGGATTGCGAGTCAATTTTCAACCATAAATTATTAAGTTGTAGTTGTAGATAAAGGCAGATTTAGAGCCAAAGAATGTATTGGTTATAATTTAATATTAAATTTTTTTTTTTTTTTTTTTTTTTTTTTGGGGGGGGCGCATTTTTTTCATTCCCCGACGTCTCGTTAGAGATTTTATGTTCTGGATGTTTGTATTTATTGCGACTGTCTCTGTCAGTAGCGGTCCCAAGCATTTTTTTTAAGGATCAGGCTCGTAATTTTTGGTATAGGAAGTCGAAGAGACCGCTAGTGATTGGATGTTGTGTAATTCGAATGTTAGGAAGTCGAAGAGACCGCTAGTGATTCGGATTGTTGTCTTCTCCATCTTCAAGTTGAATACAATTTTAAGTGACACATTAAAAAAGTGCCAACTTTTATAAAAAAATTTATTTTTTAACTTGCATTTGTTAATAAACAACTTTAGTCAAAATTTTTGTTATTAGGCTCAGGGGCCCACATCTTGTGGGTATGTAGATGGCAACCACGAGCTGCCCGAGCTGGGACTTGGACACCTTCAGTTTTTTGTATGTCTGTCTATTCCTTTCTCTTTTCAACAGGCGTCAGACCCTGCGACGGGCCGGTCTGTTCTATTTCTTCCGGACGCAAAAACGCGTGATAGGGTTAAAGGGAAAAAGTGAGGTCCGCCGACCCCGCATCGTGGGAATAAGGCGAGGACAGAAAAAGAAAAGTCAAAATTTTTGTTATTATCCAATTTTTACAAAGTTAAAATTTTTTCTTTTTTTTTAAATTTATTTATAGTCTTTTTCGGCAACGGCCATTCAGACCTATTGGTAGCCAATTAAATTGAAATCAATTGTCTCATGAGACGGGATGCTAACCCGCGACCCAGAAGGCCAGAACGCTACTCCCTACACGAAGGCCCGAGGGCAAAAATTTGTCTCTTAACGAATGCAATTAAAAAAACAAAAAAAAAAATTGTAAAAGTTGACACTGTTAATATAACTTAAAATTGTGTTTTAACCTGAAGATGAAAAAAAGAAAATCAGTCGAAATAAATTCAATCATGTCTTTATTTGTTTTATTTGAAATTCCTCAAGGGCTTCGAGTAAACTTCCTAATCTATTATGGAAGAGTCGTATCTTGTTTACGAACCTTCCTTTAATTAAACTCTATAATGATAATTAAAGAGTGGAAAAATTTCAGAAAAATGTTCCATTAATTTATAGACGTTTTGGTTCTTATTTGAATCTTCATCAAAGCTGTGATCAAAATCAAATAAGGTGTGATTATTATCATCTGTAGGTTAAAATTTAATAAATACATGAAACAAACCTGGCAAATTTATTATTTGATTTCTTAGGCAGACTTGTTTCGTGAATTTGGTCCCTTCCTCAGTACCAAGTATCAAAACTCCCAACTGGCTTTTGAATTAAACAAATAACCAACAAAGACAGTGACAAAGTGTTTACGAGATTCTAAAAACATACATACTCTAGCTGTTCGATTTCATACAAGGTTTAATGAGTTTTTGGCATTGAGGAAGGTCGCGGAAAGTTTACGAACCATGTTTTCCTACCAAATCAAGTAAATAATTTTAAACACTATATGGACGGAAATAGTCTTTTTTTTTATTTCGAACACGTGAGATATTTATAATTCATAGAATATAAAAATTCCCCAAATAAGTCAGAGAGGCTAGCTAATTGAACTTTGAATCCTGAGGGAGGGAATAAAAAAAAATCAATATTTGATTGACTTATGCAACGAAATTTTCTTATGGAACTAAATTAAAAAAAAATCATATCGTTGAATTAACATCTAATAATTTAATTATTGTCAAAATAGATCTACGAACTATTGATATCTTTTTTTTTTTTGAGAAAATAACGCGCTTAATGAATTTCATTTCCACCGCCGAAGGACATAAAAAAAAAATCGTGTTTCTGGAGAAGATGACTCAAAGACGCGTCAAAGAGAGTGGGGGTCTTGCACTTGGCCTATCAAAACATTGCGTTGTCATTACTAATACCTGGTCTAAAGTCCACGGTTTATTTCAGTGCAAGTGAAAAAATAATAAAAAATTTCATTATTAACTAGCCGCGCCACCTGTCTTCGGCGTACATTTTTTTTTTCTTTATTGGCATCTGAGGCCATTTAGTCCTCGTCGCTTTTTAGTTCAATGGATTGGTAAATAGGCCAATTGAAATAAATTTTTGTCGCTTGGAATTCGGCATGTTTTGCGTCTATTAGATTCATTAACATGTAGGAATAATTAGTTTTGTTCTTAATAAATCACAATGATTTTTTAAAATTTCCATTAAATCAGGGGTGTGCAAACATTTTCTACGGAGGTACTTGATTGCTTCCGGGTGGCCGCATATAAGCTCGTTTATTTTTTTTAAATTTGGCTTTTGGTCTAATTGTGGTTTATTTGTAACGTTTCGGTCACTCTATGGCCTTCTTTAGTTAAGATTACAAAGTTTATTACATCTGTGGCAATCTCATTTTAATGAGATTCAATTCAAATGAATTTTTTGAATTTTGCCTGCGGGCCGTATAATACCCCTGGCGGACCGTAGTTTCCCCACCCTTGCATTGAATTGATCAATTTTTCTGGAATTCTACATTAGTTTGTGTAGGTTTTTACTACTTTGAGATTCAATTAAAATTATATTGTCAGAGTTATAATAACCTTTGTAATCTTAACTGAATTGCACCTGAAGAATGTCACAGAATGAGTGGCCGAAACGTTACAAATAAACCACAATTAAACTAAAAACCAAATTTTTTTATTAATGATAACAACTGTAACTGTGAAAGCCTAAATTGACTAATAAGCTCAATGAGGAAGGTAGCCAGCAGAAATAGAAACTTTTATATTATTTCATCTACGTTTCGGGAGCGCGACGCTCCCATCTTCAGGACGAAATTTTAAAGTTTTTATTTCTGCTGGCTGCCTTCCTCATTGAGCTCCAGCCATTTATATTATTCATCGAAAGCCTAAATTCCAAAAATCTTTTTGCAATTATTATTTTATTAATATTTATTTATGAAACATTTTTATTTTAAAAAGTAAAAAACATATTT
Organism: Euborellia annulipes; assembly: GCA_023213315.1. Taxonomy (NCBI): domain Eukaryota; kingdom Metazoa; phylum Arthropoda; class Insecta; order Dermaptera; family Anisolabididae; genus Euborellia; species Euborellia annulipes. Next base: position 27,567 of record JAKCPI010007626.1, read on the forward strand.
ATGCATCTGGTAAATTTCCGCATTATTTTAATTTATTAAATAAATTTTACATTAAGTCAAATGACGTCACGGATTGTTTCTGTTGCCAGAAAAATCCGAATTGAAATTTCTTAGGAAATAATAATTATTATGCATATGATAACTATTACTAGCAATGAAAATAATATCGTAATATCGAGAAATAAGAAAAATCAACACTGACATAATCGGATCGGAATATTATAAATGCTCACGGGCCGTAGTTTGTCCACCCCTGCATTGATTACTTTTTCTGGAATTCTACATTCGTTTGTGTAGATTTACTGTTTATGACATTTTACTTCCTTCGATATTACGAAATAATTACAGAGCCTATATCTGTTAATTCTGTTTCTTAATTAGTTTTTTTTTTTGTCTATGATAGCATTCAATCAGCACCTCTTCAGGGAAGGTGTAAACAGGCCATTTCAGTCCGATGTTTTAAAACAAAATATATTAAAAAAATCTTTATTTAATATTTATTAGTATCCATTAAAAGGCTTAAGGAGTGAGAAAAAATTTGTTTTAATTCATCGGACTGC
>JAKCPI010007627.1:0-23463 GCA_023213315.1 Euborellia annulipes
TTTTTATTTAATGCTGGCCGCTGACATTCACCTGTTCCTGTCATTTTATGATTATTTACATGAATCTTTTTTACTTTGTTTAATGTTAGCTGACCAAATGATGGCATTTTTGATTGGTTTCTTTTATTTGCTTCATTATTTTTTTTGTTCCGTAGGCGACGACCAGAAGTATTCTTCCTGCCATTTTACCGTTCTTTCATATCTACGGCATGATGGCTCTGGTGGTTTACGCTCTACGAAATGGATCTCGGATAATCGCCCTGCCCAAATTTGATCCCGCTGTGTATATTGACGTCTTGAATACAAATAGAGTGAGTATTAGCTTAGTTTTTTTTTTTTAGATTAAACATTAAATTAAACAGTCATTATGACGAATGATAAATAAAGAACTTTGAATTAGAGATTATTTATTTCTATTAAATAACAAAATATATATATAAACAAACAAAAAGCATATTTAAAAAATTTTTGATAAAAATGTCAAATGTTATTGACAACATATCATTTGGAGAAATTTCATCGCGGTAATTAAGATAGGGGGGGGGGCGTGATCTGGCTCATTTTAACACAGAGAAATGACTTGACATTTCCCTGATAAAAATTCCAGTTTTTCCAGAGAAATTTTTCTATTTTTCCATGATTTAAAATTTTTATTCGTGTCTAAAGATTAAAGTTGGCTTTTTTTGATCTTTTTCCTCAACAAATTGAGCAGCCAAAAACTTTACTTGCATGGAGCAGAGACTGGCAGTCAAATTCGACTTTTCGGTCTCTAGAGAGGCAATCTTCAGGGTCCAATAAGTATCAAGGAAATATATATATTTTGCATTACACATAGCTGCCTAATCAAGTAGTTTAAGTAGAAGAAATTCGATGGCTGAGTTGTAATTATTAGGATTAGGTAGATGTAGACCAAGGGCGGATCCCGAGGTTTATTCGGGGGGGGGGATATTCTCAAAAGTTTTTCTGCGAAAAAAAATTTTTTTTTCGCGGAACCAAAGTTTTCCGGACACAAAAATTTTTGCCGCCCGCGGAACATTCCCTCTTTTGGGAACCAAAATTATTTTTCCCGTAGGTAAAATATTTTACTTTTTTTTAGAGAGGCAAAATTTTTGCCACTCGCGAGACCAAAATTTTTTCATGTGCCGCCCGCGGAACATTCCCTCTTTTTTTTTATTTTTGTATTAAATACAAATCAAATTTTTACGAACGGGAAAAAAAATTTCGGTTCCTGGGTAATTACCCCCTTTACCCCCCCTTGTATCCGCCCTTGATGTAGGCAGCCAGCAGGTGATAAAAAAAACTCTATTTAATTATCGTTGACGTTTCGGAATCACATCGATCCCCTCTTCAGGACGATAAACTGTTATATAGATGATGCTATTTGTTCATACAAAAATAAATGATTAAATTTGCCTATACCATTAGATGTATATGAGCCGTAGGTGCATGGGCTGTATTTTTATTTTGTGGCAAATGGGCCCGAAACGACAGCACTGGTCAATCTTGGCAAGTGCTGTCGTTTCAGGCCCATTTGCCACAAAATAAAAATACAGCCCATGCACCTACGGCATCATATACATCTAATGGTATAGGCAAATTTAATCATTTATTTTTGTATGAACCGAAATTGCATCTATCTATATAACAGTTTATCGTCCTGAAGAGGGGATCGATGTGATTCCGAAACGTCAACGATAATTAAATAGAGTTTTTTTTATCACCTGCTGGCTGCCTACATCTACCTAATCCTAATAGCTGCCTAATGCAAATTATATATATTTCCTTGACACTTATTGGACCCTGAAGATGGCTTCTCTCGAGACCGAAACGTCAGCCCAATAAAATAATCAAAGAAAAAAAATTTGGCTGCCAGTCTCTGCTCCTGCGACTCAACAACCACAACTACAATACTTTACTTGTATCTTTTAAGCATTAACACATTTATTTTTTCAATCAATTGATTGAATAATGAAACCTTTATACTGTATGATAATGAGTCTAAAAGATTTCGATAGTGAGACGAGTCACTTTTTACTCAATCAAAATCTCGACATCAAATTTATTGACATGAAACCAATACTTTCTCTCTATATATATGGACCCTGTTACGCATTAGTGTGTCAAGCGCCAGCTACCGAGTTTTGAGAAAATTAACATTAAAGTTTTTTGTTTTCATTGGATTATATATAATTTTTTTTTGTCAATTGTGCAAGTAGCATTAAATATAAATCTTTTTAGGACATATTTCATAAAAAATACTATTAATTATAGCATTTGAAACAATATTCCGTGCTTAACTTAATTTTTAATTTTTTTTGGCGCTTGACACACTAATGCATAACAGGGTCCATGTCCGTATATATTAACATATACATATATGTAAGAGAAAGTAAAAATGTTAAGGTTTTCATCTGACGTTGCTCCTAAAAACGCATCCGACCAACATCTCGAAAGGTTTTATTTAAATTCATTTGTTTGCATTTATCATTAAATATAAATTATCTATAAAATTAAATAATCATTATGACGAATGAATAATTTAAGAACTTTGAAATGGAGATACTATTCTATTAAAAAATAATAAATATATAATAATGAATATAAAACAAAGATAATGACTATGACAAAATGAATGAATTCCGATAAACAAGCCCATTGGCATTTTATAAATAACATTTAGATAAACTTTCACTTAGCCTCAAGATCATTGTTGTCAAGCTTGCCAAGTGCTGATGCAAAATTTATAAATAAAGAAAAAGTCAATTTTACGATTATTGTTGTAAGAAATAAGCCTTTTTTTTGGGTTAAATCGGTTGTTTTTTTTTTTTGGAAAAAAATCATTCTGTTGTTAAGGGGCTACAGGAGCGAAGGTGTTACGCATGTTTTTCCCGCTAAGATGGCGTTGTGTGTCATAAAAAGTATGCCCAAATATCAAGTAATTCAAAAATTTGCCAAGAGATGTCAGAATGGTAGCTAATAATATAATTTGGTTGATTTTCATTGATCTTTTAACAATAAATGTTATTATATATTATGTATCTTTTATAAAAGCATAAAAATATATAAATATAGGCCAGATAGACGCTATTGGGAATCGGCTGTTAGACTAGCCTGCCATCTATTGCAAGAATGCTGAACTAATTTGACAGTTGATTTTTAAATAAATCATCTAAGCTTATTTTAAAAATTTCTTAATTAATATGTGATTAATAATAACAATAAATTCATTTTTAAATTTAAAAAAAAATTAAAGATTATTGGGACAGATTGTTTTTTTGTATTTGCTTGATAACAAAAAAATTAATTACGATAATTTTTTAATAAGTCATTAAAAAAATTATAGCTCGATGTCCCAATAATCTAGAATTTAATTCATTTCAAAAAAAAACCGCATTGAAAAATTCCTTATAATAGTCTAGTTTTTTTTTTTTAAGTACGTTTAGACGTCGCTCCTGAACCCCCTTTAAATATCCATGTCCAATGGTCATAAATTTGATAATCATGAAGAATGAATATTTCTAATTATTTTTATTATTTTGTTTTCAGGTGACCGATTTGTTTTTAGCACCGCCTTTGATTCTATTTATGGGACTTCATCCGGCCTTTTCTTCAAAGAATTTAGATCATGTGACCACGATAACAACAGGAGCCGCGCCAATTGGATCTAAAGATTTGGAGAAATTCTTTCAGAAATTAAATCCAAAAACTAGGATCCTTCAAGGTATAAAATTTTAGGGGTTCTCCACCAGGAAAGAGAAAGAAAAATTAGCCCTATCGGGCCAGGGATCTAAATTCTTTTTGTTAACGACTCATCCAATGTTCTTTTGGTGATATGTACAGTGAGGGGCAATATTAAGTCCCACTCATGCGTTTTCTACTTGTGATTATTTCATTGTTTAATTAAAAAAAAATTATATATTTTTTAATGGCAACTTTCATGGTTCCTATAAAGATTTTTATTTTCTTTTATAAAAACAATGAAATAATCACAAGTAGAGAACGCATGGGTGGTACTTAATATTGTCCCTCACTGTACAATTAAGTTAACATTTATATTAATAAAAAAAAATGGCAAAAAACCTTGCGATTACGACAAGAATATAAAATTTAAACTAAAAACCAAAAGAGAATTATATTTATAAATCTTCTCTATTACCCTGTTATGCATTAGTGTGTCAAGCGCCAAAAAAAAAATTAAAAATTGAGTTAACACGTTGACGCTCATTTTTATATTAGTGAGGGTCGAGAAAAGCACAATATTTTTTCTTGCTGAATTAGTTAGTTTTGGAGGATTTTTACCCAGATATCACATTCACAAAGTCAGATTATATTATTATTTAACTAAAATTCTAATAAATATGAAGGACGTCTCTGGCCGTCATTTGTCTATCAAAAGAAACGGAGCTCTGAAAGACAAACAAATGACTTCCATAGACGTCCACCAAATTTGCAAAGCATCCATTGGTTTTACTAATTTTTTAATCAAAAAGCAATAAATATTTTTATTAACATAAAATTTGATTTGAAATATAATATAACAATAGACAATTAAACTTTTATGAAAAGCATTCTGGACAAATGGATGTTTTTTCCGAACGTTACATTATTTTACGCCTTTAATTTTCTGGTGGAGGAATTTTTTCAAAAAAATGTTAGATGCAACGACTCCTAACTTTTATTTTGTGATTAATGAAATAATATTAATTAATTGAAGATTGATGAGTGATGCCGAGAAACATACAATTAAAAAACCGCCACCACGCTGTCTTTTCGGCAAGGATGTAGGAAGGAAAAACAAAAAACAAGATTCTTTTATTTTTCCCCCAATTGAGTTTTATTCCTGATATTTCAAAGGCACAAAGGCTCTTCTTCTTCAGAGGAAACTGAAAAATTCATAATGTTAACAAAAATATCTATAATAGTTTACAATTTCAACTTAGGGTAAAGACATTGTTGTACCTCACATTACACTCCGTTAACATTACAATTACAGCCAAGGTTTTTTTTTTGCATCAAGAAAGCCATTTGACCTCGATAACGTTAGAGAGCATTCTAATTTTATAAACTCTATTACAATTCATTTATAATATTTCTTTATTTCAATGTATTAATATATATTAAAAATAAATCCAGACTTTTAAGATCATTCAACCTTTTGTCTATATGTTATTTACTATTTATTTATACAAATTGATTAATACATTTTATTAAATTACTTTTATTTCATTTTTAACATTTAGAAAATTGGAAATAAAATTTCTTATTATAATGATATTTAATTACATTCTCAGGAACGGAAGGAAAAAAATTTATTTTATTATAATTAAAAAATTTAAAAAATTAAAAAAACGAGACGCTGAATGAAGAGGCGGGCTATTTTTCTGTTAATAGTATTTTATATTCTCCCATTAGATTATTTGTGTCCAATCTAAAATTTACCGCCCTCTTTATATTAAGTTGGATATAACATGTTTCTTTAAAATATCTCTTATGCCAGTTTTCTTCTCTGCAGAGAATCTTGACCGACGTTAGATTAAAATTGAAATTATGGCCTAAGTTTTGCGCATGTTGTTGCAGGGCTGTAACATTATTAGTTTTATTAACAGACCTTTTATGTTCATCTACCCTCAATTTCAATGCTCTTTTGGTGTTACCAATATATACTTTCTTGCAGTCAATACACTCTATTTGGTAAACCGTGCTGTGCTATGTATTTTTTCTTTCTTATCTTTATCCTTTGTGTTATAAAGGAACATCAAATTACCAGTTGTCTTGGGAATAATATTAATTTTATATTTTTGAAAAAGGGCTTTAATTTTATTATAATCTGGGGTGAAAGTTATTGGGAAATTTCCCAATATTGCCGAAAAGACAGCGTGGTGGCGGTTTTTTAATATTAATTAATTTCTTATTTTTTTGAGAAATAATTTATTTCTATGCAATATGTCATTATATTTATTATGAAATTTAAGTAAAAAATTCCAATGATTTTATTATTTATTCATTAGAATTAATTATTACAATTATTTTTAAAGAAGAATTTAAAAGAAAATAATAATAAATAATCGGTCGCAAAGTATCGAGTACCGACTCGGTATCGATTGAAAAGTATCGATACTTACTCGTATCGGTCAATTTTTTCGTACAATTAAAAATAAGCAAAAACAGCAGTAAGTACTTAGGGCCTATATTATCAAGATTCGCAGGGACTTTGCAGCCAGGAGATTAAATAAAGATCTTTTATTTAATTTCTATTTGCCGACGTTTCGATCGCCAATCACCACCTTCATCAACGGAGACCTCCGAGCATGATAATATTTTTGCACAAATCAAAGTAAAAAGAAATTGTAGATTTAATTGCAATGAATATTATTAAAATACCTAAGATCGTGTATAATTGACAATATTCGCCCTGATGAAGGTCGTGATTGCCGACCGAAACGTCGGCAAATATAAATTAAATAAAATATTTTTTTGATTTAATCTCTTGGCTGAAAAGTCCCTGCGGATCTTGATTAAATCTCCACTGCCATAAAACAACAAGTACGACGACTAAGAAAAAAATTCAGTTTTAGAGGTACTACCCAAAAAAATCATTGTGTGGTTTTTGAAACCACGATGCAAGTGAAACTTTTTTTTCGGATCGTAGGCGTTTAACTGAAAATTTTCAAAAAATTATTCAATTAAGGTTATTAAAATCGCGTTTTTAATCTTAATTTAATAATTGGAAAATAGGAAATCAATAGACGCATGTTAAAAACTGTGAACAATATTTATTTAGTAATTAGCCGCGCCGCCCGCCTTCGGCGGGCGGCGCGGCTGCCAGGAGGGCCTCGCCCCCCTGGATTATATATGGACCCTGTTATGCAATGGTGTGTCAAAGACCAAACATCGAGTTTTGGGAAAATCAACAATAAAGTTTTTTGTTTACATTGGATTATATATAATTTTTCTTGTCAATTGTTCAAGTAACATTAAATATAAATTTTTTTAGGACATGTTTCATAAAAAATACTATTAATTAAAGGATTTGAAACAATATTCCGTGCTTAACTCAATTTTGAATTTTTTGGTCTTTGACACACCATTGCATAACAGGGTCCATATATACAGTATATATAGATTGAAGATTTGAATATTTTAAATTATTAATTAGAATGTGCGGAAGCTTATTCTGTTGTATTCAGGTGGCGATGAACAAAGAATAAAAACAATGTGTTTTTTTATGTAGGATTTATTGGCATTTGGCGACTGTAGCTACAGTTTCGAGGTATCCCCCATCTTCAGGCCTGTGAACAATTTACATATTACAGGTTTACAGCTAAATAAAAACAAGTTCTTTTTTCTCTCAATGTTTTCAATAACAAATAGTGTATATAAATAAAAAGATTTTTCTTTTTGTCAGAATGTAAATGAATGAATGTGTATGAAAACCTTTGTATAATTTAAACTAATTATTTTACATTCTGACAAAAAAGAAAAATCTTTTTATTTATATACACTATTTGTTATTGAAAACATTGAGAGAAAAAAGAACTTGTTTTATTTAGCTGTAAACCTGTAATATGTAAATTGTTCACAGGCCTGAAGATGGGGGATACCTCGAAACTGTAGCTACAGTCGCCAAATGCCAATAAATCCTACATAAAAAAACACATTGTTTTTATTCTTTGTTCATCGCCACCTGAATACAACAGAATAAGCTTCCGCACATTCTAATTAATATTAATTATTTGTTCAACTCCATTTGTTAAAAAAATATTTTAAATTATTTTAAAAATTATATTTTATCAATTTAAAAATTGAATTATTAAATCTCACAATTATTTTTTTATAATTCATTATATATATAGAAATTTCAACTTTCTTAATTTTGTCGTCACGGTTTGTGACGTCATGGCTTTTACGTCACCTCGTTACAAAGCGACATGCTGATAGAAGAACCAAAAAATTCGTAGTGATATAATAAAAGTTTCACTTTAAAATAATAATTTTTCAAGATGTTCCCCTGTTAAACACTCCAATAATAAAAGAGAAAGTAAAAATTAAAATACAGTGGAACAAACCATTCCACTTATTTCTATTGTAAATAAGAACAAATGGACGTAAATGTTCTTCCGACCAAGCTAATCATTGCGTACGTGGACCAAGTATCGATACGAGTATTTTTGACCGATACTTACTTGGTACTCGATTCCAAAGTACTTGGTATCGAAAGAAAAGTATCGAGTATGTACTTGTATTTACTCGTATCGTTTCATCCCTATCAACTAGAGAACTTTCTCGGCTTCGGTTCCGGTCCGAAACCGTTCAGTTCAAAGCGATTGGATATTACTTAAAAAATAAAAGTGAGCAGCCGAAGGAAATAAAAAGTGATAAATTTGTATTAACTGACAATTTTTGTTATGAAACGTGTTGACAATCGTTGTAATTGAACTGCTTTTCAGCAGTCGACAATAAAATATCAATTTTTGACAATTGTCGCATTGTCAACCTTTATGAAATAGGGCCCTGCACTAGCTCCAAAAATATTTCTCTTTTGTATTTTATTTTTTATTTGATCAAACATCACACGACAAGTTTTAATAATATTCCTTTTTTTATTTTTTAAGGTTACGGGATGTCCGAATGTTCCCCGATTGTGACATCAATGCCAATTCCCTCTTGGAAAGAGCAATTGGGATCGGTGGGAACTCCGGTTCCCAATACAGAAATCCGAGTGGTTAAAATTGAAGACACAAATGTCAATTTACCAGCTGGCCAAGTCGGAGAGCTCTGGGTTCGTGGGCCTCAGGTGCGTTATTTAACTTAAGAATTCAAAAACAAAACAAGGCTTTACCCAACCAACGTTTGTTTTTTGGCAGGTGATGAAGGGTTATTTGGGCAACACGAAAGCAACAGAAGAAATGCTTTTGCCCGATGGCTGGATGCGCACTGGCGATCTCGGCTATTACAACGACCAGGGATATTTCTATATCGTCGATCGACTAAAAGAATTAATCAAAGTGAAAGGCCTCCAAGTGGCGCCAGCGGAATTGGAAGAATTATTGCGTAGCCATCCGTCAGTGGCCGATGCGGCTGTCATTGGAATTAACCACGAGAGATTAGGCGAAGCGCCCAGAGCGTTTGTTGTTCAGAAAACGGCAACTCCCGAAATTAACACCGAGGAAATTGCTAAATTTATTGCCGAAAGGGTTTCAGAGCACAAACAATTGGCTGGCGGGGTCCAAGTCGTTGACGCCATCCCCAAAAATGCAGCGGGCAAAATTCTACGAAAGGATATTAAAGCCAAGTTTATGAAATAAACTTTAATATATGCATCACATATTCTCATATCATACATCAGAGAAATATTTGTACACTTTTTTAAAATATTGCTTGCCCTCGGACTTGGTGCAGGGGTTAGCGTGCTAACCTTCTATACCGAACGTCGCACATAGGAGTATTTGAGGTAAAAACCCGATCAAAATAGAAAAACTCAAAATGGATGCTTCTTTATCTACTATAACCGGTTTATTGGAATCAAGGACGGATCCAGAGGTGTTTCTCGGGAGGGGGGGGGGGTAACCTGGTGTGACTGGTCGCACAACGCAATTTTTTCTTAATTTCGGAAAATTTAAAGGCGCATTCTGGTCAATTATTTATTATTTTCCTTATATAAGAATATAAATACGCGTACAAATCAAATTTTTTAGGTATTAATTTTTAAAATTTTACATTAAAAATAAAATTTTTTTCGAAAAAAAGTAGTTTTTTTTTTTTTTTTCAAATTTCGTGGAGGGGATTATTACCCCCTTTAGACCCCCTCCCCCTTGTATCCGTCCTTGATAGTAATCCAGTCCCCCCCCGACCCTTCCGGTTCGGCTACCTGGTCATAACATCACTCGGAACCCAGTCATTGTGTCAACTGCTTGTCTTGGTTCTAGGCGCTCTCATTTTCGTTAGTCAGTTTTTTGTGCAAAATGTCTTCATGTGGTGGTCAACAGAAAAAAAACGACTTGAATGTGGAAATTGAAGGTATGCTCTCTATATTACAGTATATTTGATTCAGTTCAAACGTAATTATCAATGTTTTTTATAAATATCAAAAGTCGCTTTTTTATACGTTTTTTTTTAAGAAAATTTCAGACAAATTAGTGTTTTTGTTTATGTGTCGCCGCTTGTCGCCTCAAACTTTTTATCTGGGCATAAAGTTTAGTCTTTTAGGATGTAGAAACAAGAAAAATATATCCCCCCATCTCCCCCCATATTTTTTTATAGTATTTTAACGTGAACGAGGGACTCCGTTCTTCGGGAGGACATGAAGTTAGTTGAATGAATCTTTCTTCCATCAAATTCATTTTTTCTTCTATTTTTTTCCCTTTGAACTCTTTCAAAATATCATATAACTCCATTCTGGTAATTTTTTTTAACTCTTCCCAAAGGATCTATAACAAAAGAAAACTAAAATTATACTAAATCGATTTAATGATTCTGTTCCCTCGTTCACTTTAAAGTCTAATAAAAAAATATGGGGTGAGTCGGGGTGAAATGTTTTTCTTGTTTCTACATCCTAAAAGACTAAACTTTATGCCCGTATAAAAAGTTTGAGGCGACAAGCCGACACATAAACAAAAACACTAATTTGTCTGAAATTTTCTTTAAAAAAATGTTCAAAAAAAGCGACTTTGTGATGATTAAAAAACAGTGATAATTACGTTTAAACTGAATCAAATATACTGTAATATAGAGAAGCTTACCTTCAATTTCCACATTCAAGTCGTTTTTTTTCTGTTGACCGCCGCATGAAGACATTTTGCACAAAAAACTGAGTAACGAAAATGAAAGCGCCTAGAACCAAGACAAGCAGTTAAAACAATGACTGGGTTCCGACTGTCATTGTGACCAGATAGCCGACCCGGAAGGGTCGGGGGGGGGCTGGATTCCAATAAGCCGGTTATAGTAGATGAAGAAACATCCATTTTGGGTAGCATTAGGTGAACTTTGAGTTTTTCTATTTTGATCGGGTTTTTACGTCAAATACTCCTATGTGCGTCGCAGGTTCGGATTCCAAGCAGTCTGATGATTTTAATCAAGCTATTTGGATACCAAATGGCTTAAGGGGCCTCGGGAGCGAAGTGGTTACGCATGTTTTTCCCGCTAAGATGGCGTTGTGTGTCATAAAAAGTATGTCCAAAAATCAAATAATTCAAAAATTTGCCAAGAGATGTCAGAATGGTAGCTAATAATATTTAATGCATTTGGTTGATTTTCATTGATCTTTTAACAATAAATACTTTATAAATGTTATTATATTTTATGTATCTTGTATAAAAGCATAAAAATATATAAATATAGGCTAATACTATATCGTCTGTTAGACTAGCCTGCCATCTATTGCAAGAATGCTGAACTAATTTGACAGTTGATTTTTAAATAAATCATCTAAGCTTATTTTAAAAATTTCTTAATTAATATGTGATTAATAATAACAATAAATTCATTTTTAAATTAAAAAAAAAAATTAAAGATTATTGGGACAGATTGTTTTTTTGTATTTGCTTGATAACAAAAAAATTAATTACGATAATTTTTTTAATAAGTCTTTAAAAATATTATAGCTCGGTGTCCCAATAATCTCTTATGAATTTAATTCATTAAAAAAACAAAACGCATTGAAAAATTTCTTATAATAGTCTAGTTTTTTTAAAGTACGTTTAGACGTCGCTCCTGAACCCCCTTAACACGGTTGAGCTCAAATTCCATTTTCTGATGAACGCTTTTGAGTTCATATAAAAAAAAATTGAAATTAATCGTGAAATAAATAAATAAATTACGAGTCAATATTTTCTTTATTTTTTATATAACGTCATCATTCTATTTTTCCACAAAATTTGAGGGGGCCTGAAAAGTACATTTAATCATAATAACACCATTCATCAATCATCTATTCATCAAGCTAATAATTTATTAATATTAAAAAAAAATGTTAAAATGCCTTTGTATAATATTGTTAAAAAAAATAAATAAATAATTAAAGAAAAAAAAAGAAAAGATTTTTAATACACTGGCCTCTTCTAGTATATAGGTAAGAGAAAGGACAAATAGACCTCTATATTTAAAAGAAATTGGATCATTTCTTTGATTAAAGCCCTACCGGCATAAAGATATCGCACAGAGTTCTTAAAGATAACATTTTACTGATCTGACATGAATCTGACATCCGCAATAGTTACCCTAAAGATAACATAAAGATATCCAAAAAGCCTCCAACGAGCCACTTTGAGGCATCTTTATGAACTCATGAAAAAGATATCAAAAAGAGAACATTTTTTAGAGTTCAGAAAGAGATCAATTTAACGTGATTATAATGTTAACTTTTACCTGAATCTGACATCCGCAATAGTTACCTTTTTAAAGATAACATAAAGATATCCAAAAAGCCTCCAACGAGCCATTTTGAGGCATCTTTATGAACTCATGAAAAAGATATCAAAAAGAGAACATTTTTTAGAGTTCAGAAAGAGATCAATTTAAAGTGACTATACCCACATAGCACTGTAACCAAAAATCGGACATTTCGACGCCGCAGGGATGTTCTGCGATGTCCCAAAGTTGCAGCATCGTCCCTTCGACGTCTAAATGTCCGCTTTTTGGTTGCAGTGCTATGTGGGTATTGTTAACGTTTATGTGTTAGAAATTTTAGGTTAATTGTAAATATTCAAATTATTACAAAAGGTGTTGTTTAGTTGTTTTTTTTTATTATTATATAATATATTCACAATTAATACATTTACATTTTACATTTTTTTTATTTATGACTATTTTGACCAGCTTTAAGGCGGTCTCCGGCATGCTGTAACCAGCTTTTAATTACGGCTTGAATTTTAGTATTGTCTGCAGATTTTCATTGTTCTAATACAGCATCTAAAAAATGACATAATAATTATATATATCAAAAAAAAGTATAATATTTTACAAAACAAATAATAATTTAGTTCTCAAAAATCATAATACTTACTCAGCTTAATCATCTCAGCTGAAGATGAACGATAGCGCAGAGGTTTAATGTGATTTCTTTTCCTTTTCCCAGTCACTTCTACATTTATTTTCTCTTCTATTGTGGCATCATCGTCATTTGTAGACAGATTCATACTGTCCAATTCAAATTCACGGGCCTCGTCATAAGTCTCTGTTAATAAAATATTATTTCGATAGATAAAATTACAATGTTACTATATACATGTGGTTAAATATATGGATATTATACCATACTTTGAATATATTTACCATATGGGCCAAAAAGTTGATTGTACCGATAAGTCAGCCAATTTTCCTTTGGAATTTCACCTTTGATAATTTGTATGACTGGGTTTTTTGTTTTAGGCCACTTAAAAGTTCTTGAATCTGTATTTACCCAAGATTTGTGGACGATGCCAGAGGACTTATCCCAAAATACCACGAAGAGCATTTTAATTTTTGATGAATCAAAAAAAAATTCTATATCCAATGAGAAATTGTTAATGGTTATCTATTTATTTCAGTCAAATAAATAATTTTATTAGTCATTTAAATTTCAATGTTGTTTTCAAATTGCTTAAATCGAATAACTTTTTAAATTCATATAAATTGCATTGAAAAGTTTATACTGTATTTATACTCGTAATAAAAAAGTTTAACTTTGAATTGGGAAAAAAATATAATAAAATAATTAAATTGTTACTAAATTTATTAACGAAAATGAAACTTATTTAAAATTATTATCAAATATATTTAAAATTATTATCAAATAACTGCATAAAAAAATTAAGTAAACCATATTTGTATTTATATATCTCTTAAAATAATAATTTTTATATAAAATGTGCAGGCTCTAAAATTAATTCAAGCAATCTGAAAACATCAAGTAATAACGAAAAAATATTACAAATTAAAATTTTTTTGTTATAACCTAAATTCATACTTACAATTTTACTCTATGGCAACAAAATATTGTTGGATTAAGATATTTTAAAAAATTAATGAGCATAAACTAAAATAATTATACTTATTAACCAAAAACAACAATTCAGTTAAACTTATTAAATAAAATAAACAATATCACTATCATATCTAGTTATAACGGTTATAACCGTTCTCCTTCTTGTGTTTATAAATGTAAAGAAGCCCGGCTCAGGCTGGTCGTCCACTGGACGCGACAACGCGCTACCGCTACAAGCGCTACAACATGCTACAGATCCCAATGTGTGTGAATCAATTGAAGCTCGTCCACTAGAAGCGCGCGACATCACGCTACAACGCGCTTCGAGTGACAAGGCGCTACAGATCCCAAAAAAATGGGATCTGTAGCGCGTTGTAGCGTCTAACCCTTTGTTTTTCTAACCTAAAATACTCTCACCGGCAAAAAAAAAACCGCAACACTTTGTTTTTTCTTAATAAAATTGATGGAATTGAATAAAACAAAGTCCAAAATGTCGATATTTAATTTGTGGGACAAAATAAGATTAAATATACCTCAAAGAGCCGTAGTTACTTCATCAATCACTGTTTGTTCGGTGAGTGTGTGTTTAAATGAATTTTCATAAATTTTTTAAATTTTTTATTAACTGTTTCAAGAATCGACTGCTTTGCAAATATCAGTTTCGATTTTTCATCACCGTCAGGACCTTTAAAGATAAACATAGAGTATGTGTAATTTATTTTATATTCAACACTTACTTATTCTTTTTATAGTCGACATTACAATTTTTTGTGATATATACTGTATATATATATTAAATTGATAAAATTATACATTTTTGTTTTTTTCACATTGAGTGATTTGGTGAAGTAACTGCGGCTCTTCGAGGTCTATTTAAAATAACCTTCATCCCAGATTATAAAGAATTTTAAAATAAGATTATTTGGAAATTTAGCGAAAATAAATATAAATTAGGACATTTTTATCTTGGTTTTATATTTCAATTTAATTATTTATTAAAATTATATGGATTTGTTTTATTTATTGGTTAGAAATTTATATGATATTTTATGTCAAATGTAGCGCGAAGTAGCGTGCAGTGGACGACCCTTGTCGCGTGTTGTCGCGTCTCTTGTTGTCGCCCTTGTAGCGGTAGCGTCCAGTGGACGACCAGGCTCATGCTTTTCGTTACTGCGCATGTGATCTTCTTCGCTACGCATGCGCCGGACTCCTCGGGCGCCCAGGGAGCTATAATCGAACAAACCTAATAATGGCCGCTGTTGGTGCGAAAAGCACAGGTTATGATCAAATGTTAACAAAAAGATATATTTTTGACCTCATAAGAACATCAACAGAAGTTATCATAAAGTTATCTTTTAGATCTCGATAGGCCGATATCCATAAAAAGTTGTCAAAAGATAACATTTGTCTGGCCTCTAAAAGATATCTTTTTTCAGAGAACATAACGATGAAGATATATTTTTGACCTTATAAGGACACCAACAGAAGTTATCATAAAGTTATCTTTTAGATCTCGATAAACCGATATCCATAAAAAGTTGTCAAAAAGATAACATTTGTCTGCCCTCTAAAAGATATATTTTTTCAGAGAACATAATGATGTCTTTCTGACATGGATGCCGGTGGGGAAGTATAAGAGGTGGGTTAGCGCACATTTTAATAAAAGATTATTTTATTTCTATTGTTTGATTTATTTATTTATAATAATTAGTTTACATTAAAAATAAAAGGAAATTAATTAATTTCCAAATATCTCGAAAACTATGCGGTTTTCCGCAAAAAATTCATCTATACAAAAATAATCGAAATTATATTATAAACAAAAATGGTCTACAAATTTTAAAATAAATATGATTTTTTTAAAAAAATTGTATTTTTTTATTTGTGTACTGAAAAGGCCTAAACCTCGTTATTGAATATTATCTGCAGTACTCGGTGAGTGTACGTTTTGAAAAATGGTCTAGTACATAATCCCGCTAAAGTGAACGGTTCGGGAGATTTTTTTTTTTTTTTAAAAAAAACATTCACACTTTTTTCTCATTTACACTCACACTCACACACATTCACGCAGTCTTTTAGGCAGCTCAGGCCATTTAAGACTTTGACGATAACCGTTGTATAAATAATTATATTTATTTGGGATCCAGGCATTCTTATTTAAGCCATTTGGTATCCAAGTGGCTTAAATAAAATCATCGGACTGCCTGGGGTCCGAACCCGCGACGTTTGGTATATGAGGTTAGCACGCTAACCTCTACGCCATGCCCCGAAGGCGGTTCGGGAGATGTAGAGGGGTAAAATTTGTAATTCTAACAATGGTTGTTATGGTACCAAAATATAAATATTTCCAGATACCAGTGTCTCCTTTCATATTAATTACAAATTTTGCCCTCGGGGCTTGGTGTAGGGGTTAGCGTGCTAACTTCGTATACCATGAGTCGCGGGTTCGGACCCCAGGCAGTCCGATGATTTTATTTAAGCCATTTGGATACCAAATGGCTTAAATAAGAATGGGAATGTCTGGATACCCAATAGATATAAATAATATAACGGTTATCGTCAAAGCCTGAGTTGCCGAAAAGACTGTGTGAATGTGTGTGTCAAAGTGAGTGTGATTGGGAAAACTCTGAGGATTAAAAAAAAAAAAATACAAATTTTACCCCTCTACATCTCCTGAACCAAAAATTCAAGTCGCCTAAATAGAGCGTGACAGACAGACAGACGAACATTACCGAATTATATATGTCGTAGACAGATCGTGAAATTAAGTTCATGAACTGTCTAGACATTTCATGAACTGCAGCCAGATCGTGTAATGGTCAAACAGTTACATGCATGATCTGGCTAAAAATTTTAGACAGTTCATGAAATGCAATTGGGCCTTAGACAGATCGTGTAATGCTCGAGAATTACATGAAATGCCTAAATTTTTTAGGCAGTTCATGAACTGCCTAACAGCAGTTTTGCCGATCGTGTACTGTTTGTAAAGCAAATAAAGAAAAAGGGTGGCTCCAGCCCGAAAATCTTGTTCCAGCTCTCTCTGAGAGAAGCTGTTAAACATTGCAGTGGAGGGCAAGGCTTTTTTCAATGCTCGTGCAGAGCTTCTGACGTGCAATCCACTACTAAAAGATGTGCGTGCAAAAAACCTAACGTTTTGTGTGGGATAAATAAAAGTACTTTTATTTATCATTTATTTACAAAGCTTAAAATATAAAATCTTTCGTCCTTTATTTCATTTTTTAATGTATTATTTAATTAAATTTTTATTTATTAACGCAGGGTACGGCGGTTACACAAAACGTTAGCTTTTTTGCACGCACATCTTTTAGTAGTAAATTGCACGTCAGAAGCTCTGCACGAGCATTGATAAAAGCCTTGCCCTCCACTGCAATGTTTAACAGCTTCACTCAGAGAAAGGAGTTTGTTTAAGTCTATTTCATCACGCGTAAAGAACTGAGAGCCAGCTGGAACAAGATTTTCGGGCTGGAGCCACCCTTTTTCTTGATCTTTATTTGCTTTACAAACAGTACACGATCGGCAAAACAGCTGTTAGGCATTAGACATTTCATGTAATTCTCGAGCATTACACGATCTGTCTAAGGCCCAATTGCATTTCATTTCAATGAAATAAGCACCACCTAATATAATTATCATCTGTAGGAAAGTAGATCTATGTTAATTTGAGATAGACATGGGTGATACTGTATCAATCTGATATTTTGTATCAGGTAGGAAAAAGTAACAGGTACACATAATGGGTACGAGCAAAAAGTATCGGGTATTTAAATATCAAAGTAAAAATCAGATAACTTATTTATAAAAAAAAAATATATTTTTTTCATTTCTGCTCTCTTTCTTAAAGCGGAGAAAATAGAAATAATGTATAAGTAATAATTAGATTTGTATTTAATTATTATAGGGCCTAGTGAGAAAAGTAGAGTAAAAAATCTAAAAATGATTCGGAATGACGTTCGAAAAGCGCGCCAGAGCAAAACGAAATTGCCCTGTCACGAGAGAAGAGGCGGGGCGGAGCGTCGCGAGTTGAGGGTCGCAAGAGAGAAGGAATGAGAGAAAAGGAGAAACGAAAACTGTATCGGGTAACTGTATCGACGCTCTAAAGTGAAAAGCAAGTATTTGATCAATGCGCAAGCGCGAGAATAAGGTACGAGTGAGAAACAGAATACGCGTCCTGTCCAGGTCCTGTCGAGTATGCCCGAGTTGTTGATACTCATATAACAGATACAACAAGTATCTCTTATTTGCTCGGTATTCGTTTCTCACTCGTACCTGATATGCTCGCGCTTGCGCATTGATCAAATACACTTTAGAGTGTCGTTTCTTTCTTACCCGATACAGTTTTGGTATGCGCCTGTCCCAGGCCTGCCTCTCTTTCCTCTCTTGCAACCCTCAACTCGCGACGCCCCGCCCCGCCCCGTCTCTCTCCTGGCAGGGCAATTTCGCTATTGGCTGGCGCTCTTTTCGAACGTCATTCCGAATGATTTTTACATTTTTTACTCTACTTTTCTCACTAGGCCCTATAATAATTAAATACAAATCTAATTATTACTAATACATTATTTCTCTTTTCTTCTCTTTAAGAAAGAGAGCAGAAATGAAAAAAATATTTTTTTTTTTTAATAAATAAGTTATCTGATTTTTACTTTGAAACTATTTTTTTTTTTATATAAAAACATTAATTAAAAAAATAAAAATATATGTAACTGTGAATTGAAATACATAATGGACTTCAATTAAATTAAATTTCGTTCGCTGGCAAAGAAATTTCTTAATTATTTTTCTAATGCAGTATATAAATTGACATTTTAAATTTGGAGACATTAAAATGTCAGTTCAGTCAGTTTGGAAAACTCTTTAGTAATGGATAATTATGAGTTTGTTCTCAACACAAGAATAAATAGGGTAGAAAGCATTTGAAAAAATGTTAAACACGTTGTTATTGACTTGAATTAATGTAAAGTTAGCGTTGCTGGGTGAAATTTGTTTCGGGTACAAAAGTATCAGGTAAAAATATCGGGTCAGAACAAGTACCTGTAACAGCTGGTACCTGGTACAGCAAAATCGAGTAATGACCCATGTCTAAAGATGAGGGGGATGTTTATTTGAGATAATATGTCCGGGTTAGCGCGAACGCAGACCCGACTACCAAAAATTACGCGCCCGAGTTGCCCACATTTGGGGCAATCGCACGGGTCAACCCGTCCGAAGTGCAATGGACAGGTCTCTCCATGAGGGAACCACCTTCGTGATCATGGTAACCCCTGCGCCAGGTAAGTATGCTCTCTCTTGCCCTCTCCCAACTATATATACTCATACACCTCTCATTTCTCTCACATTCATGAGTTCAGCTTTAAATGTTATTCAACAATTCCCCTCTCACCATTTCAAATCACTTTTTATCGATTCTCTTTTAAACAAGGATTCTTTCTAGGATTAGTATCCCCAAATGTACTAAAACTCTCTAAATAATTAAGAAATTAATAAATTCTCTTCTTCTTAATAGGATAAATACCATCAGAGCACTCTAGCGGCGGAAATGTGAACTAATCTCATTTTCAAATGAACTCAAACCAATTTGAATTTTCTTTTGGTTTTTTATATTATTTATATTACTAGCCGTGTCGCCCGCCTTCGGGAGGCTTCGCACCGCGGGCTTCGCCCCCTGGACCGCCTCGAGGGTTTCGCCGCCTGCGGCGGACCCGCGCCTTTTCTTAATTATGAGAACCGGTGGAGCCCGCCTTGCATCAGACGGGGCCCCTTCGCCCCCTGGACCCCCCATCATCTGGCTCGGGCCCGCCTGCGGCGGACCCTCGCCTTTTCTTCTTAATTATGAGAAGAAAATTATTATTACTACTATTCCAAACCAGTGCCTGCTTGAGGATTTGTTTACAATCATGGAATACACAAATGAAAAGAATACTTAAATATTTCTCTATACATTTCCTATGGGAAAAATCGTAACTTTAAGAATTAATAACTCAAAAAGTTATGGGAATTTCGGGATGAAAATAATTTTCCTGTAATCCCGAGAAGGTCCTCTTTATGAATATAAAATTTCATTTCAAAATTCCAATGGGAAGTTACTTAAATAGAGCGTGACAGACGGACAGACATACAGACAGACGGACATTAGTGAATTATATATATAGATAGATTAGGATAGCTAATCAATAATTTATTTTCCAATATTTTAGTATTTATAAGTTCTAACATAACCTCACTTCCTCGCATGAATATCTATAATAATTTATAATATCGCTTAAAAAAGTATTGAAAGTTAAGGGGATCACAATTAAATTAATGCATTTTTAGGTTTAGCTGTCTCTAATAATGATATAGACACTAAAATTAATTCAATACGAAAAAATGGTGAGACAGTAAAATTAATCAACTTTATAGTGTTAAGGTTAGAATTTTCACTTTTAGTTTAAGGAACTCTAAAGAGAGTTCGTGCAACTTAAAAGTCGAAGGGCATTTAACGGTTCACATCCCCCAGATAGATATTTAGATCCGACCAAATGCACCACTGAGGGGGTGAAATTGAAAGACTTAATGAAGTAAACTTTGTTTAATTAGTGATTATAATGTGGGCTGTAGCTGGCGGCACTGCAATGCCAGCACAACCCGTGGCACGGAGGAGGTGCGAGCACCTAGCACTCCATTCTTTCCAAAAATCAGTTGAATATTCTGGTTCCCCGGTGGGGAACGTATCAGATATTAAGCTGATAAGAACAGACACTACACTTTGATCTTGGCCATCGAGGCCGAGAAGCGATAACAACTCGAATCTCCTCGCATTCATTTATTCTAATAGAGCTCACAAGTCACTCTCTGCTTGACACCTCCCGTTGCGCCTCCCATCTAGAGACACTCTCAACAAACAACTCGCTCCTTATCTCCCTGCGCTGATAACGAGAATTCTAATGTAATTATATTAAAGCAAGCCGCTCAGACCCGCCTGCGACGGAACCTCGCTTTTTCTTTAATGAAAATGGATAGAAATTGTTATCTAATTAAATTTTTGTTTTTTCCTTAGAGAGGGGATTGGATAAAGACAGACACACGGACACTCCGTTGGTAATCTAGCAATTACCTTGAAGACCAGAGATGTTATATGGGCTTTCCATAATAATTTTGAATCAAGGGTTAGTCCTAAATATTTCACTTAGGTAAGTTTTTTGCCCCAATTCTAACTGATGGCATGGAGGGATTTGCCGTTTTGAAAATAAACACACTGAAGATTTTGAGTATGAGATGGATAAGTTTTTTGTTTGATGGGCCATGTCTATATTTTTATAATAAAATTCCTTCAGGTGTTCCGCTGTTGTTCGGCGGGATTTAGGGAATTGTCGGAAGATGCAATCAAACCACCAATTCATATCAGAGACAATTTTATTGGTTAACGAGGATGCATCCTGTTCGTTTCGTTCGAAAATAGGCGGCGGCTACCTGGCGTAAGGCTCAAATGCCAAGTAGCCGCCATCTTGTACAATATCTTTTCTCTGCACGGTATATTATATAAATAAGGTTCTGATGAAGGCCTCAACAGCAGAACAACCTGTTCAGGCACCACCAGCTGGAGATCAACCTATTCCGTCCACCCCTGCACCAGAACAACCCGCACCAACAACATCAGCAGCTGAACAGCCTGCCCCAAAAACACCAGCAACTGAGCAACCTGCTCCACCAACACCAACACCACAACAACCTTCCCCACCAGCACCAACGCCGGAACAACCGGCTTCAACAACACCCGCTGTATAAATAAGGTTCTGATGAAGGCCTATTTTCGGCCGAAATGAACAGGATGCATCCTCGTTAACCAATAAACTTGTCTCTGATATGAATTGGTGATTCGATTGAATCCTTCCGACAATTCCCTAAATCCCGCCGAACAACAGCGGAACCCCTGAAGGAATTTAATAATACTAAAAACAGGTGTTACATCGTTTCTAAGGCTAATCCATATTTTTAATTAACTCTTCCAGATTTCGAGATGTGGAGTACAGAACCAGGTCGTCCGCATACTGTAAGAGAGTAGTTTCGCAGAATATTGGGTTATGGAGATCATGTGTGAAGTAGATGAAAAGTAACGGATCCCAATAAAGCATAAAAATGATAATATCTATTGGGGGTCCAGGCATTTCTATTTGGTTTCCAAATGGCTTTATTAAAATCATCGGACTGCCTGGGGTCCGAACCCGCGAAAGTTAGGCACGCTACCAACTACACCAAGCCCGTAGACATGGCACTAAATTTAGTATCAATGAATTTTATTGTCAGGTATGTGTCTTTTAGCAATTTTTTTTTTAAATATAAATAAACAATTTAAATTAGAATGCTTGTTATCAGCGCAGGGAGATAAGGAGCGAGTTGTTTGTTGAGAGTGTCTCTAGATGGGAGGCGCAACGGCAGGTGTCAAGCAGAGAGTGACTTGTGAGCTCTATTAGAATAAATGAATGCGAGGAGATTCGAGTTGTTATCGCTTCTCGGCCTCGATGGCTAAGATCAAAGTGTAGTGTCTGTTCTTATCAGCTTAATATCTGATACGTTCCCCACCGGGGAACCAGAATATTCAACTGATTTTTGGAAAGAATGGAGTGCTAGGTGCTCGCACCTCCTCCGTGCCACGGGTTGTGCTGGCATTGCAGTGCCGCCAGCTACAGCCCACACTCTAATCACTAATTAAACAAAGTTTACTTAATTACCCCCCCCCAGGGCATTTGGTCGGATCAAAAATATCTATCGGGGGAATGTGAGAACCGTTAATTGCCTTTCGTCTTTTAAGTTGCACGAACTGTCTTTAGAGTTCCTTAACCTAAAAGTTAAAATTCTAACCTTAACACTATAAAGTTGATTAATTTTACTGTCTCCTACTACTGGGCGCCCCCTCTTCTAGTGCCGCCCTAGACCCCCAACTGCCTCGGTACGCCTCTGTTGGAAAATATTTATTTATATTTTGTTACCATGGCAACCATTTCTCCTATCTTTTCTATGGAGTACAAGAGTAAAGTGCTCTTCAGAAGATTTCAATGACAAAATGAGAATATACATTTTAAAGAGAATCTAAATATTAATTGATTTTTGAATTAAAAAAAAAAAAAATCGTTAGAGCGAATTTAGAGAAAATCGAAAAAAAAAACTGAAAAAGTGCATCAGTAAAGGTTTCTAGTACTCTTTAATCGATTTTGTTCCAAAAGCTTCGTGTCACGTCCCATGGGGGTGCCTAACTTAAATATAAAATTTCAACCAAGGGCGGATCCAGAGGTGTTTCTCGGGGTGGGGGGGGTAATCTGGTGTGACTCGTCGCACAGCACAATTGCTTTTTTTTTTAATTTCGGTAATTTAAAAGCGCATTCTGTACTTGTTTACCAGAATATAAATACACACTAAATTTTTAAGTATTAATTTTAAAAAATTTTACATTAAAAAAGTAATTTGTTTTGCGAAAAAAAGTATTTTTTTTCGAATCTCGGGGGGGGGGG
>JAKCPI010007629.1:0-44589 GCA_023213315.1 Euborellia annulipes
CCTTCGGCAGAAACTCTTGATTTTATGTTTAACGTATTCCTCAAAGTGAATTGATAAAATGTAATTTTTTTTTGTTTGTATCTATTGCAGGAGTGGCTATATAATTCGATATGTGTGTGTTTTTTCGACATTCCCCATAGACTACATGTTAAATTTCAATTTTTTTTTAAAATTAATTACACGATAACCCTGCGTCAGATCTGCTTCAAAATTTTATATTTTTTTTTTTAGCATCACTTAACCGCAACTGTTGCTCTTTTCCGTTGCAATACAAAGCTAAATATTTTTATTTTTGTTAATCAAAATATTTACACAATTTCCATTTTTCACAAAATAAAAAAACAAAAAATGATTTTTTTATTCAATATAAAATGGACTAAATAACAAAGTAGACGGGAGAGAGAGAGGAGAGATAACAAAATAAAATTCACTTCGTAACTTCATTATTTAAATAGAGAAGAAGAGAAGATGAAAAAATGAAATCTCAAGGTAAAAAAAAAAAATATTAAAATCTCCCCTCCCCTTCCCCCCCCCTTTACCCTCCCTCTCTCGCACCGCGTTTCGATTTAATAATAAATGTTATGCCGGAGTTATTTGAATGAAATGAATTTATTTTTTAAACGAGTGTTGTGGTGGTGGTGGTGGTTATGAAAGGAAGAGGAGAAGGGGATGAACAAAAAAAATTGGGCGGGGGGGGGGGGTGAATCGACGCATCGAAATGATTTTAATATTAAATCAAAAACTCAGAATTTATTACCTTAACTTTCTTTTTCTTTTTTTTTTTTACTTATATTGAGAAAAAAATCTGGTGTGACTGGCGCACAGCACACAACTTTTTCTTACAGGTTATCGTAAGTTGCGTTCTGTGCTTGTCACAACAAATTTTTCGTTTAGTTTCTGCCGATATATTAGAGAATTCAAGATGTAAAATTTATAAGTATGGGAGAATATTTATATTTAATTACCATCGCAACCATTTCTCTTATCTTTTCTATCAAGTACAAGAGTAAAGTGGTCTTCAGAATATTTCAATGACAAAATGAGAATATACATTTTAAAGAGAATCCAAAAAATAATTGATTTTTGAATTTAAAAAAATAATCGTTGAAGCGAATTTTGAGAAAATCGAAAAAAACCCGAAAAAGTACATCAGTAAAGTACTAGTACTCTTTGGCCGATTTTGATTAAAAGCTTATTTTTCCGGTCCCGGGGGATGTTTAACTTAAATATAACATTTCAACTTCTTAGCTCCATTCCTTCAATCTTAAAATTGAACACACACACAGACACAGACAGACAGACAGACCATGTCGCGAAAACCACTTTTTTGGATTCAGGGGACCTCAAAACGTGTATATCCATCAAAATCTCGACATCGAATTTTTGACACGAATCCAATACTTCCTCTATATATTAACATATATAGAGGTAAGAGAAAGTAAAATATAATAATTTTCTCAAGCTTAAAAAAAAAAAAAATTAATTAAAACGCAAAAAATTCAAGAAAATTCAGAATTTTTCCATTGAAAAGAATTGATTTTTTGTCTTACTTTATAGAAAATTAAAGCCTATTAAAATTGATTAAGCCTACCTCCTATACCAGACGTCGCGGGTTCGGACCCAGGCAGTCCGATGATTTTATTTAAGCCATTTGGATACCAGATGGCTTAAATAGAAATGCCTGGACCCCAAATTGATATATTTAATTACAACGGTTATCGTCAAAGTCTTATATGGCCTAAGTTGCCGAAAAGACTGTGTGGAGTGTGTGTGAGTGTGAATGAGAAAAAAAAAAAAAAATTGATTAAATCTCTCAAATGAAAAATAATAAAAATTATTATATAAATAAATTTATTATTTTTTTTTTTAATAAAGAACCCAGCAAAATATGGATATGTGTAATGCAATATGTCTTGAAGCCGAAAAATAACCAGTTACACCATATGGTGTTGCATATACAAAAGTAATTGTAAAAATATATGTAAATAAAGATCCTTATTATTTTTTTCTTAAGGTGCGCGTCTCGAAAAACCGTTAAAGCACGATTGACTCGAGGCGGCACGAGATGGCGTTAGTGTTCCCCCATTGGAAAACACGTAACTTGTTCCATTTAATTCTAGACTTTCCAGCTAATTTATTAAAGGCAAAAGATTAATTATTCTTTAACACAATGATTACTAATTTAATTATCTACAACTTATAGAGCTCCTTTTTTTTAAAATATCTTTTATTTAATGCGATTAATCTAAAAAAAAATTTTTTTTCGAAAATCAAAAAAAAGGGCTTCTATTATTTGTAGATATTTTAAATGGTTTTAATTTAAAAAAAATTTGAGGTCGATAGCTTCAAAATTGTGGCAGCTGGAAAGTCCCAAAATTAGCACCCCGAGACGTGCACCTTAAGAAAAGGCGGGCCCGAGGGAGCGAAGCGAAGGCGGGCGGAGTGGCTAGTTCATATATTTCATTAGACGCCTTATACTGCCCTATTAGTCGGCTGGGGGGGGGATTAACATATATATAGACATTAATTAATTAACATATACATAGGAGAAAGTAAAATAGCGTCTTTAACCTAAAAAGTAAGGTTATGATTTTGACAGCAGCTTTGAGATAAAAGCAACATGTTAACGTCACTGTTTAAACTTGGTTTAGAGAATAGCATTTTTTTAACGCTATTACTATACTTTTTAACACACAATTTATTATTTAAATTTTAACGTCTGTTTTTAGAATTAGGGTCCGACCGAAACAAGATTTTCAACCGAAACCGAATATTCGGCCTCAATCTTAGTTTTCGGCCGAAACCGAACCTCGTATTTCCTATAAAAAATTCATATCATTTTACTTTTTTTTTTTTTTTTTTTGAAATTTTTTCCGCCCTGCGGAAATTTTTTTCTCCTCCCGTGAATATCATTTTACCTTTTTTTTTGGGGACACTAAATTTTTTCGGCCCCTTTTTCGCTGGGCGAAAATTTTTTTCTCCTTCACGTAGAAATCATTTAACCTTTTTTTTTTTTATGTGTGCGAGCCTCATCACATCTTTTCAAACTCAGGTTTCGGCCAGCCGAAAGATTCGGCTATTTTTTGGCGCAAAACCGAGGCCGGGATTTTTGGCCGAAACCGAATATTCGGTCGGTTCCTATTTATAATATAGACCTGAAAGTGAAGAATATTTAGGAAAATGATATTTTCAAAATGGAGATGGAATTTCTAAATTCAGATGTAAATTAAAGCAATTTGCAATAATTTTTTGGAATCTCCAGGGAGATGGTAATTACCCTCTCTACCCTCGAATTCATTTTCTAATTCGTTTTTTAATAAAAACAAAAATGGCAGGTGTAAAAAAAAGCTTGTATTTTTTTTTTTATAAATATTTTTTCTTATTTTGGAATATGACAATTTTGATATGTAATTTATTTGCCGTGATGTCGAAATTAAATAAAGAGAGATATATGAATGGTGGGTGGCTCTCGCTAATCTCTCTTTGAATATTGGAAATATTTATGTCCTTTTTTTTTTACCACTCTTGTTTTCACAAATTCATCTTCATTGAGGTTGAGGGGATTTCTATTAAAGTATTAATTAACACAGGACAATAACAACTTTCTCTTACCTCTAATTGTTTGTTGCACATTCATGGAATACACAAATGAAATGAATACATAAATATTTCTCTCTAAAGCCCGTCGTACACGAGGACATTTTTTAAGCAATTACTGGCGACATTTCTTGCTCCATAAAAATGGCTTGAAAAAATGGCCTGCATTTCTAGCTTGAAAAAAAACCTGTCATACACGAGGACATTTGTATTTTTGGGGCCAATTCTGCGCAGAAACGTGCGCAGTTTGAAAATTTAAACTGACAGCTGAATCAAAAACTTTTTTAGGTTAAAACTATAAGAGGCCCTTAATATATATAGAAATATATATTTATTAATAAAAATAATATATAGACATACCTCTTTTTGAAAAAAATAAGCTAAGAATTGTTTTTTAATATCTATACAAAGGATTTTTGGTTTCTTTAGATAAATAATAAATATTATATGCACAATGAAAATTTTATTTATTTAAAATTTTGTTAATCATAAAACTAAAATATAAAGAAATGAATGCATTCATATATTATACAAAATATAACTTGATTGTGATTTCCAAGCCTGATGATTATGGTTTATAACCATCTGAACTGAATGTTCAGTCGAAGATAAACCTGCAACCAAAAAACTACCGTGTTTTATTTTATTAACTATCAACATCTCAGTTCATCATAAAAAACATTTCCACAATTTAAATTTAAATCATAATTGTTTGTTCAAATTCATCTAAAATAAATATTTTAGTTATTATCAAAGATTATATTCCAAATGAAAATTTAAATAAATAATAGTTATTTAAAACAAAGTATTCATTTACCTTATATAATAATATAAATATATAATCTAGATATT
The DNA here is from genome assembly GCA_023213315.1 of Euborellia annulipes. Taxonomy (NCBI): domain Eukaryota; kingdom Metazoa; phylum Arthropoda; class Insecta; order Dermaptera; family Anisolabididae; genus Euborellia; species Euborellia annulipes. The sequence goes on from JAKCPI010007629.1 coordinate 4,450, forward strand.
GCTCTTCTTTTATTATAAACTATAATTTCCAAAAAAGAACTGCAAAAAAATATATTTTTATTAATTATTATATTCCAAGTGAAAATTTAAATAAATAATAATGTTATTTATTAATAATTTAATTAAATAATTAATTCTTACCTTAATTTTATTTTCTAAATGAGGTGTGTCTATATATTTTATATTTTTGTGATAATTTGACAATATAATTACTTTAAAGATCTGTCAACTGCTGTCAAAAAGTGAAAAATTCTAGGTTATGATAACAACAAATTTCCAAAAAGCGGTGTTGCCAGATATGGTCGATTTACTGCGCACCCTCTTTGCGTCGAATTGGCCCAAGAAAATAGAACACGGGCTATTTTTCTGGCGCGATCAGACAACTTTTCGTCATACACGGAGACATTTTCTTGACCGAGAAATGTCTTCAAACGGCCATTTTCGACGCGTTTGCGTTTGTGCGCATTCTGATTGCGCCGATTTGGCCCGAAAAATAGAACAAACATTTTTTTTTAAGCCAATTCCAATTCCAATTCCATTTTTGCTGTCATACACGAAGACATTTTTATGGAGCCAGAAATGTCGCCAGAAATTGCTTAAAAAATGTCCTCGTGTACGACCAGGGTAAGGGAGAAATCGTAACTTTAAGAATTAATAACTCAAAAAGTTATAGGAATTTCGGGATGAAAATAATTTTCCTGTAATCCCGAGAAGGTCCTCTTTATGCATATAAAATTTCATTTCAAAATCGCAACGGAAAGTTGACTAAATAGAGCGTGACAGACGGACACTCCGCTATTATTTATACATATAGATGAGATTAAAATTTTGAAAAATAACCATAGTTTATGAGGTATGTCTTTGTGGCTGGAAGTATTATTAAGGAGTCAAAAAAAAAAACAAATCCAAGACATAGGCAGACAAAATTATTTCTTTTATTATTGCCGTTCCAGGCTGACGTTTCGGCCACTGGTCACGAAAATATTTTTTAGCTCTGAAGATGGCCTAGACCAGTGGCCGAAACGTCAGCCTGGAACGGCAATAATAAAAGAAATAATTTTGGCTGCTTATGTCTTGGATTTTTTTTTTTGACTCCTTAACCATAGTTTATTTCAAGCAGTCAACATTCAAAAATACACAGAGCCTATGGAAATTTTGAATCAATTGACTTTTTTACTTTCTCTTACCTCTATATATGTTAACATAGAAAGAGAGAAAGTATTGGATTCATGTCGGGTCAATTTAGGGCGTATTATGTTCTAGTATACTAGTCTACTTAAAGAATATCACGAATTCGTGATTAATATCTTGTGTTTATTTGCTCGTGTTTTTGTTACATTATTTTTTCAACAATCACTCTTAACAATAAAGATCCAACACACTCACTCACTGCTTCCTTGACTACTCATACTCTATAGGGCGTATGAGACTTTATACGATAACCGTTATATTAATAATATATGGACCCTGTTACGCAATAGTGTGTCAAGCGCCATCTACCGAGTTCTGAGAAAATTAACATTAAAGTTTTTTTGTTTTGTTTTCATTGGATTATATATAGCTAATTTTTGTTGTCAATTGTGCAAATAACATTAAATATAAATTTTTTTAGGACATACAGTAGAGTCCGCCCGGTAATCCGAACTTCCGGTTAATTCGAAGTCTTTTTGCGTACGATTTTTTTTTTTTTTTTTTTTTTTTTAAGAGGAATATAAATGAAAATTAGACATTAAAGGAACTTTATTTTATTAAAAAATACGAATTATAAAAAATAGAGAAATAGTATAAGCATTTACAACTAACACATCACGCAAATTAATGAATTTCTTTTTCTCTTAATTAAACGTAAAAAAATATTATGAAATATTTATTTAGAGTTTAATATCACCGACAAGTTTCACAGTTTAAAACGTTATAAATACGACTTTATTATCAAAATTAACTAATTCAAGCTTCCAAATCCGGTTAATCCGAACTTCCCGATAATCCGAACGACCCTCGGTCCCAATTAGTTCGGATTAACGGGACTCTACTGTATTTCATAAAAAAATACTATTAATTATAGCATTTGAAACAATATTCCGGTGCTTAACTCAATTTTTAATTTTTTTTTGGCGCTTGACACACTAATGCGTAACAGGGTTCAATATATATTTGTGGTCCAGGCATTCTTTGGTATCCAAATGGCTTAAATATAATCAGCGGACTGCCTGGGATCCGAACCCTGACCCTCGGCTAGCACGCTAACCCCTACGCCAAGCCCGAGGGCTATATTCCATTTACTGCAGTTGATTTCTATAAAATAAAAATTTCTATCTATCCTTTGGCCTAGATTTCAACAACTTTTGTTTATTATTATTATTAGGATATTTATATTAAAAGATATATAGAAAAAAAGAGTAAAATTTATTATTACATGAATTTGAGTCAAAACAACTTAATCTACTCGGATACTAAATCATCCCTCTCTCTCTCTCTCTCTCTTTTAAGCCAACTGGAACATAAATATTCTATGATATCCTGGAATAGAATTCCTTTTCTCTCTCTCTCTCTATTTCCTTACATAAATTTCAAGTTCATTGCTGATTTTATAAATTTAATAATAAATTTTATCCCCTTTCTTAAGAAGAGAGGAACGATATTAAATCAGTGAGGAATGAAATAGATAATTTTATTTAGAATTGATTTCGCGTGAAGCGATATTTTATTGAGCGTCCACCCACAAGATGGACTGACCATTTCGAGAGGTTGATTGGAAATGAGTTAGGCAAAATGGAAACTGAACGAGGCAATGAATATAATATAATTAATACACTCAGTTATTTGTTTAAAAAGATATTCTGATTCAAAATTAATATTTAATACTAGGATCCGCCGACCGAAACAAGATTTTCAGCCGAAACCGAAACCGAATTTCGGCCTCAATCTTAGTTTCGGTCGAAACCGTAACCGAAACAGAAACTTGTATTTCCTATAGAAAATTCATATCATTTTAACCTTTTTTTTTTTTTTTTTTTTTTGCATGCGAGTCTCACCACCCCATTATTTCAGACTTAAGTTTTGGCTAATTTTTGGCCGAAACCGAATATTCGGTCGGTTCCTACTTAATACTTATTTTGGGTCAATCTTAGAAGTGTTTTAACAACTTAGTGTTTTTTGTTTTATATAAAAATACTCACACTTTTTTCTCATTCACACAGTATTTTCGGCAACTTAGGTCATTTAAGACTTTTACGATAACCGTTAATATTGAATATATCTATTAGGGGTCCAGGCATTCTTATTTAAGCCATTTGTTATCCAAATGGCTTAAATAAAATCATCGGGCTGCCTGGGGTCGGAAACCCGCGACTTTTGGTATACGAGGTTTAGCACGCTAACCCCTATACCAAGCCCCGAGGGCAACTTAGACTGTTAAAAAACGTGGAAGACTCTTTTTTTTGGATCGCTATAAAAGAACAATCGAATTAAATATTTTAACAGGCGCCAAATATACTTTATTTATCTCTTTAGGTAAAATGTACCATGAGTCAGGGGCGTATATAAGGGGGACCCCGGGCCCCCCCCTCTCCAAACACATATACATATATGAGGATATACATACATCAACGGGACTCGCACCCCCCCCCCCCCCTCGAAATGTCCGATTGGCCCCGCAGTTCGAAAAAATATAGTTTCGCAAAAGTTTTTTCCCCGCAGGGTGGAAAACTTTTGGATCCGCAAAAGAAAAAATATTCCGCAAAAAATTGAGTTTCTTAAAAAAAAAAAAAAATTTTCCGCAGAAAAATTTTTGAGTTCAGCCCCCCCCCCCTCCGAAAAAAAATTTCTATATACGCCCCCGCCATGAGTATTTATTTTATATTTTTAAATGAAATTTTATTTATGGAGAAAACAAAAAAAAAGTCGTTAATTTGTCCATTTAAAAAAAATGGGTTCCTAATTTGGAGGGAACCCAAGTTTTATCTGCAATATCATAATCGAACGGGAATATGTTATATATTTAGTTACCGCCGATATATTTGAATTAGGAACCGACCGAATATTCGGTTTCGGTTACGGTTTCGGCCAGTTTCGGCCAAAAATCATGGTTTCGGCCGTAGTTTCGGTTTCGGCCAAAAGTGGCCGAAACCAGAGTCTGAAAAATGGGATGAGACTCCTGCAAAAAAAAAAAAAAAAAGGTCAAATAATTTGCTCTTGAAGGAGAAAAAATTTTAGTCTCCCTAAAAAAAGGTAAAATGATTTTCACGGGAGGGAAAAAAATTCAAAAAAAAAAGGTAAAATGAAAAAAAATTTTTATAGGAAATACAAGTTTCGGTTTCGGTTACGGTTTCGGCCGAAACTAAGGTTGAGGCCGAATATTCGGTTTCGGTTTCGGTTTCGGCCGAAAATCTTGTTTCGGTCGGACCCTAATTTGAATTCAAGATATACAATTTTGCTAACTACTACACCAAGGCCCGAGGGCATGTCTATAATTTGGATGTTATTTTTTTTAGAGTTTTTAAAATAAATTCATTCACTCATTTGACTAATTTCTTTTCTCTTTGAGGAATTATTCATAATTATATTTTACTGTTTAAGAAGACAAATCTTTTATTTAATGTTAAAAAGAATAAAAAATATTTTTTTTATCATAAAAATAAACAAAAAAAAAAAAAGCAAGGAACATTTTTATATAATTTAGAAATGAATTAAGAAAGGGATTGAAGAGAGTGTGGGTGAGGGGGCAAGTGAATGAACTCTCCCTCTCTCCCTCCCTCTCTCTCTCTCTCTTCAACAAACAACAAAAAGAGAGATTTCAGGTGATTAACCTGAGACAATATATAAATATTAAATTTTTTTTTTTTTTTATTTCTTGCAAAGAGAACAAAAACGTTTGTTTTTTCAAGTCCACTTATAACGCCACCTCACTCACTCTCAATGGCCAATTGCAGGTGCTTAAACTGAAAGGCTCTCTGGCGCCAAAGGTCAAGGGCTCGCATCCCCGTCCCAGGCGAGAAATTTGTTTCAAATCAATTGGATACCAATCATTTGAAATAAATAAGGATCTAAATGATCTTAGATATAAAAAAAAAATTTTGGTGTCGACATATATTTAATTTTCGCCGATATATTTGAATTCAAGATGTAAAAATCTGGTGTGACTGGCGCACCAGATTTTTCGTGTCGACATATATTTAGTTCCCGACAGTACGGAACATATGAATTCAGATGAGAAATTTATAAGTATGGGAAAATATTTATATTTTGTTACCATGGCAACCATTTCTCCTATCCTTCCCTATGAAATACAAGAGTAAAGTGGTCTTCAGAAGATTTCAATCGCAAAATGAGAATATACATTTTAAAGAGCATCTAAAAAATAATTGATTTTTGAATTTAAAAAAAATCGTTGGAGAAAATTTTGAGAAAATCGAAAAAAAACTGAAAAAGTACATCAGTAAAGTATTAGTACTCTTTGGCCGATTTTGATTAAAAGCTTATTTTTCCGGTCCCGGGGGGTGTTTATCTTAAATATAAAATTTCAACCTCGTAGCTCAATTCCTTCATGCTTAAAATTGAACACAGACACACACACACACAGACAGACACACACACAGACACACAGACAGACCATGTCGCGAAAACCACTTTTTTGGATTCAGGGGACCTCAAAACGTGAAGATCCATCAAAATCTCGACATCGAATTTTTGACATGAATCCAATACTTTCTCTCTATATATATATTACATATATACATAGGTAAGAGAAAGTAAAATTTATTAGTATGGGAAAATATTTATATTTTGTTACCATGGCAACCATATCTCCTATCTTTACAATGGAGTACAAGAGTAAAGTGCGCTACAAACAATTTTACGAGCAAAATCAGAAACTAAAGAAAACTCAATTAAATTAATGTATTTCTATCTTACCTCTCTACCGTGATAATATAGTCACCAAATTCTTATTTATTTCAATGAAACAAATCAGGTTAGTGGATACTTTATAGTTTAAAGCTCCGAATTTCAACCTTTAGTTTAAATACAGCTTTTACGAACCAATCATCTTTAAATACGTTCTTGCAACCCAAAATTATTTAGAGGAAGGTTTAAACCAACAAAAGCGTTTAACGAACCGTTAAATACGTTCTTGCAACCGGGCATAAGAATTTTTTTCTATAGACAGGAGAAGGAGCTGATGCAGCCAAAAAACAAAAGCCTCCGATTAATACAATTTAATGAGACGTTTCGGGTGAATTTCATCTTCCCATCTTCAGTCCTTCAAAATTTTTTTCAAAGTTTTTGATTAATCTAAATCCAATGCTTTCCTATGGAAAAAATTCTGATTTATCAGTAATTTACCCTCCCCATATGGAGATTATTTTCCTGCACTCTCCATAATAGGAGTGCTTAATTTCATTTCAAAATTTTATCCTTTTATTCATCTAGATATTTTAATCAAACGGTTTTCTCATTCTACTTGACTAATTGATTCATTGTTTTCTTGATATCAACATCAGATGGGTTGATAATAGGAGAGAGAGAGGGAGATAGGGAATTTGTTTTGCAATTAGTTTGCTATACACACCACCACACACATACTGTATGTAGACTACCTCTTGTTAAACAAACAACTCTCTCTCTCTCTCTCTCTCTCTCTCTTCACTATGTAATAATAACATAAACTATTATCTTGATACACATTTTCTTAACAGGTAATTATTATTTAACATATTTCACACTCTCTCTTTTATCTGTTGGTTACAGGGTGGGCCAATAGTGCGTGGACGGAACATTTTTAAAGTTTCTTGATCGTGCTTAATGAAGGTACTTTATAGTCGGCGAGCTGGCGACAAAAATGGACTAGAGTTTTCTGAGTGTTGCATTTTAGTGATGGAGAGATATTCTAGAGTCAGAATTTGCAGTACCGGGGCGTTTAGAGGGAATAAGCCGATAAAGTTGCGGGAAGTTGGTTTTTCGCAAATATCTCAAAAACTATGCGGTTTTCTAAAAAAATTCATTTATACAAAAATAATCGAAATTAAATTACAAACAAAAATGGTCTAGTACATAATCACGCTAAAGTGAACGGTTCGGGAGATATAGAGGGGTAAATTTTATAATTCATATGAAAGGAGACACTGACTTTCAAATGTATATTCTCATTTTGCCATTGATATCTTCTGAAGACCACTTTACTCTTGTACTTCATGGGAAAGATAGGAGAAATGGTTGCCATGGTAACAAAATATAAATATTTTCCCACACTTATAAATTTTACATCTTGAATTCTAATATATCGGTGGAAACTAAATATATGTCGACAGGAAAAATCTGGTGTGACGAGCACAGATCAGAACTTTCGATTACCGAAGGTAAAAGAAAGTTGTGTGCTGTGAGACAGTCACACCAGATTTTTTCAAATGGAACTTGCTACTTTTTATGCCATGGAACGTGAAATTTAATTAGCTTTTAGATGATATAACGTTATCTATAACTATCTTTGTTATCTTTTCTTAGAGAATTCACCTATCCAGACAGCGAGATCGTTGGATGAATCACTTTCATCAGCATTATTACCCAAAGATGATATCACTGATGAGAATAATGAGAAGGCAAAACGAGTGTGCACCCGAATCCTTGAATTAGTTGATCGTGCATCAGAGAGGCTACGTCACCCGCAACAACAACAACACAAGGGAGTAGAAATAGAAGAAGATATCAAAACGAGGAGAGGAATTTACGACGTTTAATGGTTGGTTTGCGTGTACTTGATCTATCCCTTGCACGGATGGGCCCACAATTGGCTTGGGCTAAACCAATTGCCAATAAAGTTTTAGATGCCTATGCCAAAATGGGAATGACAAGCCAACAACAACAACAACAACAACAAAATGGGTGAGTGAGTGACTCCTCCCTTTTATTTGATTAAACGTTGATGAAAAGGGGGAGGGGAGATAGTGGGGGTGGGAGGAATTAAACACCACACCTTGCATTTCATTCGTTTTTTAAGGGAGTTCAGGAGCGATGTCTAAACGTACTTTAAAAAAAATTAGACTATTATAAGGAATTTTTCAATGCGGTTTTTTTTTTTAATGAATTAAATTCATAAGAGATTATTGGGACATCGAGCTATAATTTTTTTAATGACTTATTAAAAAATTATCGTAATTAATCTTTTTGTTATCAAGCAAATACAAAAAAACAATCTGTCCCAATAATCTTTAATTTTTGTTAAATTTAAAAATGAATTTATTGTTATTATTAATCACTAGAGACCGGACAAAAAGCATAAAAAATGAAAAAAAGTGCTTAAAAAAGCATGAAAAACTTGAATAAAAAGTTGTTAAATAAGCATAAAAGTTGAAAAAAGCATCTCATAAGCAATTTTTACTCATACCAATGGCGTATACAAATTTTTTTTAAATAAACTAAATTTATTCCGCCCCGTCCTGCGAAAAATTTTGTTTTTGCGGAACCAAATTTTTTCACCCTGAGGAAAAAATTTTTTTTTAAGGGCTATATTTTTTTCGCACTGTGGGGTTTTTGGAATTTTTTTTTTTTTTTTTGGGGGGCCGGGCCCCTCTCCCCCCCCCCCCCCCTCCCCCCCCCTCTTATATACGTCCCTGGTGTATGCTTGTGCGAATGGGAAAAAGTGTGTTTTTTAATAAAAAAAAAAAAAAAAAATTATAAATATTCGTAAAATAAGTTCAAATAAGCACGAAAGGGAAAAAAGCATAAAAACTCAAAAAAGCAAAAAAAGCATGAAAAATGCAATCTCAATACACTTAGTTTTTCCTAATTCGTATAGAAATTAAATATCAAATGGTTGCTTATAAAATTGAGCAATAAGCATTTTGCTTAAAATCCGGTCTCTATTAATCACATATTGATTAAGAAATTTTTAAAATAAGATTAGATGATTTATTTAAAAAAATCAACTGTCAAATTAGTTCAGCATTCTTGTAATAGATGGCAGGCTAGTCTAACAGACGATACAGTATTAGCCTATATCTAGCCTATATTTATATATTTATATGCTTTTATAAAAGATACATAATATATAATAACATTTATAAAGTATTTATTGTTAAAAGATCAATGAAAATCAACCAAATGCATTAAGTATTATTAGCTACCATTCTGACATCTCTTGGCAAATTTTTGAATTACTTGATTTTTCGGGCATACTTTTTATGAATACCTTTCAAATGGTCAATTAAAAATCTGGTGTGACTGTCGCACAGCTCACAACTTGCTCTTACCTTCGGTAATCGAAAGTTGTGTTCTGTGCTTGTCACACCAGATTTGTTGTGTCGATATATATTTAGTTCCCGACAGTAAAGCACTATTATTAACCCTTAATTAATTAGCTGGAATAAAATGAAATAAATCCCTTGTAGCCCTATGGTAAAAACTAACGCCATCTCTTGCCGCCTAAAGTAACTCGATAGTCAATCGTCTTCTAACCGTTTTTCGAGATGTGCACCTTAATGCAGTGGTTTCCAAACTTTTTGGAACCAATCCACTGGGTTGGGATATAGGGGTCCGAACCCGGGACTTTTGGTATACGAGATTAGCACGCTAACCTCTACACCAAGAGATATTTACTTAATGTAAACAAATCCTCAAGCAGACACTGGATTGTAATATTGGATCTCACCACAATAGTCCCCAGGCAACTCTACGAGGAGGAGATCTCGATCTGTGGAAGGGACGTAAAGAAGGTTTCCCTCTCAGTGATGCATTCTTCGAAAGGAGCCGGTGCTGAGGGAGTCCCTCCTCAACTAAGACATCCTCCATAGCATAGAAGAGATTGGATAAAGGAACCCGAAATATGGAATAAAATATAAGAAAATTGTGTTATAAATCAATATATTTTTTTATTTCTATCTTATTATTTGTTCATTTGTTAAGTTGATGTTATAACTTCCTCTGTTGTAGTACGATCTTTATTTGTTTGTGGTTCATTTTCTGAAGAGGTTGTACTAGCTGAAAAAATAAATTGCCTATTAAAAGTTTGTCAAATTTCAATAATGATAGTCAGGAAGTCAAAAGGGCACGGGTTCGGATCCCAGGCACACAGTGGTCCCAGAGAAATTTTATGGCAACAAAAATCAAAAATCCGATGTCAGTAAATTAACAAAATATGTGGTCTGTCTGTCAACAAAATATCTCAAAAACCAAAATAGCTAAAGTTTGGAATTTTATATTTAAGTTGGGCGTTGTAAATAAAATCAATGCCAAAGACTTTTTTTTTGTTTTTTTTACAAAAAAAGTGCACAGAGTAATAATATTGTGATTTAAATAAAGAGGTAGATCTTTTTTTCTCCGACAAGATGGAGCTCGTAGCTCAATTTCGATCAGTTCCTTTATGCATAACATCGTCCAATTATAGGTACTAGGTTGTATCAATATTTAGATAAAAACAAATAGACTTACGCTCATAGATAATGCATGGGGGACAACATTGGGGTATTGATGTAGTTGTCTCAGGCGGGGGAGTTCCAACAACCACTTCACAAAAGTCAGCACAAAAGACATCATCGCAATTAAGTTCTGTCGTGGGGTGCCCTAATGCTAAATTCCCAAAAAGGAGTAGGCAGACTATAAGACTCAACCGGATCACAGACTATAATGAAACAAAAGACGGTATTATTTTAAGTGAAATTTGAACAAGCTCGATTTCTGTTCATGGAACACAAACATGTACATTAGGGTGGGCCGAAAATTTTAAAGTGAAACTTTTATTTTATCCTCTCAAATTTTTTCGCTCTTCTATCAGCATGTCGCGTTACAAGCCGTGACGTCAAAGGCCGTGACGCTACAAGCCATGACGTCACAAGCTGTGACGACAAAAATACGAAAGTTGAAATTTTATATATATGACGAATTATAAAAAAATAATTGTGAGATTTAATTATTCAATTTTTAAATTGATAAAATATAATTTTTTAAATAATTTAAAATGATTCAAATTTTCAATTACTAAATAAATATTGTTCTCAGTTTTTAACATGCGTCTTTTGATTTCCCATTTTCCAATTATTAAGCTAAGATTAAAAACGCGATTTTAATACCCTTAATTGAATAATTTTCTGAAAATGTTCAGTTAAACGCCTACGATCCGAAAAAAAAGTTTCACTTGCATCGTGGTTTCATAAAACTACACAATTATTTTTTTTAATTTTTTTAATTCACACCATAATCAAACACAATGTCTTTATGTTCAAAAATAAAAATATTGTAATTAATACGTTAAAAAAAAATATATTAAAAAAAAACTGGTTTCATTTTTTTTGGCAAATTTCGGGGCTTATGCGCGACCGGAAGATATCAAATGATCTAAACCAAATTAAAACACAATGGTTTTATTAGGCTCTTTTTAAAGACGTTACAAACAATTAGATTACGAAAATATCTAATTCAAAAATTAAAAAAATAATCTCAAAAATGAAGTTTTTTTTCATATTTTCTTCATTTTAGGGCCTATGCGCGACCAGAAGATTTCAACTGATTTTGATCATTTTTTTACATTTTGTTTTCTATAAAATTCGCAACTTTTTCGCGCTATTACAACTTTGAAATGAAAAAAATCAAGTTTTTCGAATTAAATTGACTTTGCAGCTTCTTCGCTCGCCTAAGACGGATGATTGGTCAAAAAATTATTATTATTATTATTTTTTTTTTAATTGGTCCCGGAAAACCAATTCCATTTGGCCAGAAAAACGTTGTTTTTATTTTAAACCAAGGGCGGATCCAGGGATGTTTCTCAGGGGGGGGGGGGGACATTTCCTCTTTCGTGGAACCGAAATTTTTTTCCCGTTCGTAAACAAAATTTTTCCCCCCGTCCGTAAAAATTTGATTTGTGTTTAATCGAATTTGTACAAATCGAATTTTTAAATATTAATTTTTAAAATTTTAAATTAAAAAAAAATTTTTTTTTAAAGTATTTTTTTCAAATCTCGGGGTGGGGGTAATTACCCCCTTTACCTCCCCCTTGTATCCGCCCTTGTTGTAAATTTAGTTAATTATTGGTCAACTGCCTTGCACAAGTATCAGTTTCGATGCAATCATCATCCTCAGGACAGATTCTCGAGATATCCAAGTGAAAAGACAGAGAGATTAGATAATTACAAAAAAGTTCTCTTTCACAAAAAGAGAGGTTAATTTAAATTCCAAGTGCTATAAATGAATCCTGCCACAATTTTAACGATTCTAGGATCTTCTTTTACTCTCATTCCAATATCTGGTTCACAGCACATATTAATAAAAAAACTTCTCACCATATTAGACCAATTTCTTCGCCTATAGTGAATAAAACATTCGAATTGTGTCTCTCAATATATATACTTAGATAAACATAACAAATTTTAATTATTCTTAATTTAAACGTCAAAGTTAAAAATTTAATTAATTACTCTGTGACTAACAACGTTAATAAAACTGTCAAAATAAATTAAAAGATAAAAAAATATACGCACTTATTCTAATTTTACTTTCTTTTACCTATGTATAAATATATAGAGAAAGTATTGGATTCATGTCAAAAATTCGATGTCGATTTTGATGGATATACACGTTTTGAGGTCCCCTGAATCCAAAAAAGTGGTTTTCGAAACATGGTCTGTCTGTCTGTCTGTGTTCAATTTTAAACATCAAGGATTTGAGATATGAGGCTGAAATTTTATATATAAGTTAAACACCCCCCGGAAGCGTGAAAATAATCTTTTAATCAAAATCGGCCAAAGAGTACTAGTACTTTACTGATGTACTTTTTCAGTTTTTTTCGATTTTCTCAAAATTTGCTCCAACGATTTTTTTTTAAAATTCAAAAATCAATTATTTTTTAGATTCTCTTTAAAATGTATATTCTCATTTTGCCATTGAAATCTTCTGAAGACCACTTTACTCTTGTATTTCATAGGGAAGATAGGAGAAATGGTTGCCATGGTAACAAAATATAAATATTTTCCCATACTTATAAATTTTACATCTGCATTCATATGTTCCGTACTGTCGGGAACTAAATACATGTCGACACAGGAAATCTGATGTGACAAGCACAGAACACAACTTTCGATTACCGAAAGTAAGAGAAAGTTGTGTGCTGTGCGCCAGTCACACCAGATTTTTTTAGATATTTTCCTAATTGAATGTTTGTTAAATAGAGGAAATCAAAGATTTTTTGATTTTTTTTTGTTCAGCGATCTGACCCAATGGGGCATGGGTCAGAGTCTTTGTTGGATGGCACGTGAACTGGATCAAATCTTTTCTGAACTAGACGCTGGAAATGAAATGCTCTTACCAGCTGCTGCTGAGATTGTAGCCACCCTCACTCTATTCACTGAACTTGATTTACCTATTGGCTATTGGTATACGGCACTCTTTTATCGGTAAGAGAATACAAATATTGCTTTTATTTTTACTTTATATGATAATACTAGCCGCAAGTGTTCGCCTAGAAGGCGCCCAAGGCAATAAACGTAATGTCCGCAATTTCTCTAAAGGGTAGACGCAAAAAAATTCCAGAATTTGCCAATTGGATAGCATTGAGTTGATTGTCTTGCTTTATGAAAAATTAAAGCCAATTAGTTTAAATAATTAAATAATTAAATCTCTCTAAGGAAAAATAATAAAAATTGTTATATAAATAAATTTTTATTTATTTTTTTTATTTAGGGACTCGAATTGAATAAAGACAGACAGCCTTGCAAGCAAATGGTGTACATAATTACAAAGCACCGCCGGCAAGTGCTGCGCCTCTGGTGTCCATTCTATTAAACCCCTTTGTTAAAGGTGGAATTCCGAGCAACGCGACAGAGCGGCAGCGTCAATAGCGTCACTGCAGCCGCGACAGTGTTTTAGGTAAGGACAATAGGTCGCGTTTGTTTACTGACGCCGGCGTCTGTGTCGCAATACTCGAATAGCCTTTCATTTATTTACACATGATACTGTCGTGGCGTCAGTGACGCTCTGTCGCGTTGCTCGGAATTCCACCTTAAAATGAAATTAATCAAACAAATTTCATAAAATTAGTATAAATATCTATTAAAGTTATTTTTTTTTTATGCTCAACAAATAAAAAAAAAAATATCAAACAATTAAAAAAATTGTTTTTAATAATTACCTTCGATAACTAAAAATTTATTCAGTTTTTGAAAAAATGTCAAAGAATAAAAACTTTTTAAAATAGAGTTATTTATCACAATATGATAAAAAAAATTGAAAATTTTGAAATTTCTGAAAAAACTTATTAGGTAAAGTACTACTTCCAAGTGACGTATTTACTTCAAAAGTTGATAGAAGTCTACAATTTTAGTGTAAGGAGCATATACCAAATTTCATCCATCTAGCTGCTTTGCTTTTTAAGCAATCGTGTTCACACACACACACCCAAACGTAATTTCAAAAGAATATACGAGAAAGTCTCGGGGAAGTCAATCCCCATATTTTATACGGCGGAAAATAAATATATCTTTTCACAATAAATCTGGTGTGACAAGCACAAAACAGAACTGTGCGATCAATCATACCAGATTTTTAAGAGATCTAATTGTTAAAGTTTTGAAACAAAGACGTGTCATTATTAAAGGGGATTTTTGTTTCTTCTTTAACAAGATTAGTCTTTATATTCATTCATTACAAGTAATAATAAAACAAATCCAATATGGAAGTTGTCGTGGTGTTTGCATTTAAGTTTTAGAAGTTAACTTGACTTGGCTTGTGACTATCTGAGAGATTTGAGTTGGACAATGTCATATAGAGAAGGTTTGATTTCCTCTGACTAAATCCTTTTACTAAAACTGAGAGCGAGAGAGGTATTATTAGAATCAATAGACCAAGAGAGAGAGAGAGTCTCTCAACAAACAAACTAAATTCACTTCCTTTAACAGAAATATCTGATTATTTGACCAGTTGTCTCATTTTGGAAATATTGATTAAATGGACCTTGTTATGCATTAGTGTGTCAAGCGCCAAAAAAAAAAATTAAGTTAAGCACGGAATATTGTTTCAAATGCTATTTTTTATGAAATATGTCCTAAAAAAATTTATATTTAATAGGGTCCGACCGAAACAAGATTTTCAGCCGAAACCGAAACCGAAACCGAATATTCGGCCTCAACCTTAGTTTCGGCCGAAACCGTAACCGAAACCGAAACTTGTATTTCCTATAAAAAAATTTATATTTTTTTTTTTTTGAAATTTTTTCCCCTCCGTGAAAATCATTTTACCTTTTTTTTAGGGAGACAAAAATTTTTCTCCTTCAAGTGCAAATCATTTGACCTTTTTTTTTTAAGAATCAAGTTTCGGCCGGCCGAAAGTTTCGGCTACTTTTTGGCCGAAACTGGCCGAAACCGAATATTCGGTCGGTTCCTAATATTTAATGTTACTTGCACAATTGACAAAAAAAAAATTATATATAATCCAATGAAAACAAAAAACTTTAATGTTGATTTTCTCAAAACTCGGTAGCTGGCGCTTGACACACTAATGCGTAACAGGATCCATATATTCTTTTTGATAAATTTTATTAGAAATATTTGAGATGAAATAAATTTCAGAATTTAGTTTTTGACATTTGTTGTTAATCGATATCGTGATTTTTATGGAAATACACGTTTTGTGGTCCAAAAATTCCTTATCTGTGAACAAAATATCTCAAGAACGAAAAGAGCTGGGAGGTTGAAATTTGATATTTATGTTAGGCACCCCTCTGGGACGTGGCACGGAGATTTTGAACAAAATCGACCAGACTACTAGTACTTTACTGATGCACTTTTTCAGTTTTTTCCGATTTTCTCAAAATTCGCCTTTGTTTAAAATTAAAAATCAATTATTTTTTAGTTGCTCTTTAAAATGTATATTCTCATTTTGCCATTGACATCTTCTAAAGACCACTTTACTCTTGTACTTCATAGTGTGTGGACCTTGTATACCAAGGGTCGCGGGTTCGGATCTCAGGCAGTCCGATGATTTTATTTAAGCTATTTGGATACCAAAATGCCTGGACCTCCAATAGATATATAATAACATACTAGTATCGTTAAAAGTCTTAAATGGCCTAAGTTGCCGAAAAGACTGTATGAATGTGTGTGTGAGTGTTAAAAAAACAAGAAAAATCATTGTGTGGTTTTATGAAAGCACGATGCAAGTGAAACTTTTTTTTCGGATCATAGGCCTTTAACTGAAAACTTTCAGAAAATTATTCAATTAAGGGTATTAAAATCGCGTTTTTAATCTTACTTAATAATTGGAAAATGGGAAATCAATAGACGCATGTTAAAAACTGAGAACAATATTTATTTAATAATTGAAGATTTGAATTTAAATTATTTTAAAAATTATATTTTATCAATTTAAAAATTGAATAATTAAATCTCACAATTATTTTTTTATAATTCGTCATATATATTACAATTTCAACTTTGTCGTTACGGCTTGTGACGTCATGGCTTGTAGCGTCACGGCCTTTGACGTCACGGCTTGTAACGCGACATGCTAATAAAAGAGCGATAAATTTTGAGGCCATTTTCATTTTAAAAAGAAAATATAATTTCTTTATAACAATTTTCATCAATACTAGATATGATATCTCGTAACTTCCCAAAATTAGAATTCTTATTTATCGCTTTCTGCGGCGATTATTTCCTTATTCATTTGAGTTACGGTCAAGATTCTGTTCTGTATATTTCTCAGATTGAGTAATAAAAAAAAAGAGAGTAAAATTTTACATAGTATGTATAAGGGGGGAGGGGGAGGGGGGGGTTGAATTTGAAAGAGATAGAGAGGAGAGAGGGCCGCTTAAAGAATCAATGATCAAACGGACCTTGGAGTGATTATTTTCAAAGAGGGCCGATTTTCAAAGTGAGATCGTTTATAAAGCTCCCTCCTTGTGTGTGTTGAAAGGAAGAAATTTATTTTCTTCACATGGCCCCTCTGGATGTCATAGAAAATTCACCTTTAATCTTTGATTGATTTTTTTTTCTTTTTAAATAAAAATAAATAATATATCCAAGGTAAAAATATGGAGTGACTAACACTGTCACACCAGATTTTTTTTATATAGAGATATTAGATTTTTTTTTTAAATGGAACTTTTATTTGATGGCCTCAAATTTTTTCGCTCTTCTATCAGCATGACGCGTTACAAGACGTGACGTCAAGGGCCGTGACGTTACAAGCCGTGACTACAATAATAAAAATTGAAATTTAATATATATGACGAATTATAAAAAAATAATTGTGAGATTTAATTATTAAATTTTTAAATTGATAAAATATAATTTTTAAAATAATTTAAAATTATTCAAATCTTCAATTACTAAATAAATATTGTTATCAGTTTTTAATATGCGTCTATTGATTTCCCATTTTCCAATTATTAAATTAAGATTAAAAACGCGATTTTAATACCCTTAATTGAATAATTTTCAGTTAAACGCCTACGATCCGAAAAAAAAGTTTCACTTGGCATCACACAATGCTTTTTTTCCTGCATGATCACCTTTATCAAAAATAAATATTCAATACCTCCCACCCTCCCCCCAGATACTTCACTTTCAAGTGAGATATACGCATATTTAAGTCAAATCTCCTTTCTGTTTTGCAAAGTGCACTCGAGCATTATTCATCTTTAACACGCTGGACGGTGACCACGCCTACACCGCGGTGTATTCAGCCTAAAAGTGATTTGAATAAACAACAACAACAGCATGGACGTTATCGTAGGCCAGTCTCAGACCGTACATTACGGTGTGCATTCACTTATGTCCGAATTACAAAACGAATGCGTCTATTGGGTGTGGATCATGATGTTGATGATGATAATCAATCACAAGCAATAACAAGATTTGAACGACGTAAAATTGCACTTAGACCTTTGCTATTGCTTGCCGGTAATCAGGAGCCTGCGTTACGGGTATTGCATCAAGAGGTTGAGGAAACGTTAAATGAAAATTTCGAGGATTCTACATGTGACACCATCACAACCAAGTAAGTTGGATCGCTAAAATAAATGGGGTTCAAAAAAAATCTGGTGTGACTGTCGCACAGCACGCAACTTTCTCTTGTATCAGAATAAAGTCGTCAAACTCCGGGAGGTGATTCTACACCTGGAAAACAACAAAAAAGTTATTTTTCACTTCTCTACAGTTTGGACCCCGGTGGAAACCGAAACCGATTTTTTGGCTAATTTTCAAAAACCGAGAAACCGAATTCGGTTTTTTTTTTAAATTTTTTATTTAGTAATGGTAACAGGTGAAGGCTAGGCTCTTGGCAATGAGAAAAATAACTTTTTAGAGTGTTTTCTCCGAATATTTCGAAGGCATTTAATAGCACTTCTTCATCAGCGGCTGTACAAATAAAATAAAATAAATAATTAGAGTGAGTTTATACATATTTAAATATAGAAATCAAAATTAACAATGTTATTATACCTCACTCTATTTCCACATACTAGTTAAAATTTCGGAGCGAAACGTCTGAGAGGCAGATCTGTGCATGATAACCAGACCTCGCAAGCAATAAGGCGTCAATGACAAATAATTTACTTAATTATATCAAATAGGTGGCTCAAATCAAACGAAAGGTCAATGCATCGAGATTTAAATAGATTAATATTTGTTATCAAAAAAAGAAATGCCATTGAACAGATGGAAAAATAATTTAATAAATTATTAGATAGAAATAAAAATAAAAATTTTTAAGATATTAATTGGAATAATTTACGAGGCCAACAATGCTTTTATGTCACCCGACAAGCCTTCGGTGTCTACTTTATAATTGACAGCCGTACTGATGTGCTTTTGAATATAGCAAGACTCTTTGAAAAACCTCTTCATTCTATTGGACTCAGTGTCAAGAATCTCAAAATTGTTATAATCAAAACGATGGCCTCTCTCAAAACAGTGTCTAGCCAGGCTTGTAGCGGCACCTGAAACGGCCCTACCCTCCGACCTCCTATGTTCGGACATTCTCACATTAGCGAATCTCCCTGTATTTCCCACATAAACGCCGTTGCAATTGTTACATTTTATTTTATAAATTATATTTTTTCTATTTTCTTTATTGACTTTGTCCTTTGTGTTAAAGAACACAGAAAGATTTGTCAATGTCCTTGGCGTTATTTGGAAATTATAATTTTTAAAGAGAGTTTTTATTCTTCCAAACGTGGGTGGGAGATAGGTCAATGAGAAAAATTGTTCATTTGCATTGTTGTTATTGTTCATAGGGGCAGGAGGAGCAGTCCGCGGTGGTGGGGCAGTCATCACTGATTGAATAATTTTGTTAACTAATGATTTCGGGTAGTTATTAGCAGAGGCCATCTTTTTGAACTCAACGACATTTCGGTCCCAAAATTCTCTATCACTCAACCTGAGTCTCCTCAGTAAAGTACCTTTAAGGACATTAATTTTATGGGATGGTGGGCTGTAGGACAAGAAATTGAGTATTCGTCCACTCGAATAGGGCTTAGAATACCAATTTATTTGTAAGGACGGGGTTTTGTTCGTTAACAGCATGTCCAAAAATGGGATTTTTCCTTCAACCTCCACTTCACAAGTGAATTTAATTGACTCATTATATAAATTGATGCTATTTAAAAAAGTTAGGGATATCCTCGTGTTTCAAAGCCGTGATAGCGTCATCAACGTATTGTAAGAAAAAAGGTGGTTTTAATGGCGAAACGGTGGTGAGGTGGAAGTCAAGCATCACCATGTCCGCTATAGCTGGCGCTATGTTTAAACCCATGCCCAACCCACTTTTTTGAAGATAGTACTTGTTTTTATATTTAAAGTAACTGTTCTCTAAGCAGAATTTCACCAATGTTATAAAATTATCGACACTTAAGGGTGTGTGGTCATCTATTCTACTCCAGTACTTTTTTAATAGAGGTTTAAACATAGCGCCAGCTATAGCGGACATGGTGATGCTTGACTTCCACCTCACCACCGTTTCGCCATTAAAACCACCTTTTTCTTACAATACGTTGATGACGCTATCACGGCTTTGAAACACGAGGATATCCCTAACTTTTTAAATAGCATCAATTTATATAATGAGTCAATTAAATTCACTTGTGAAGTGGAGGTTGAAGGAAAAATCCCATTTTTGGACATGCTGTTAACGAACAAAACCCCGTCCTTACAAATAAATTGGTATTCTAAGCCCTATTCGAGTGGACGAATACTCAATTTCTTGTCCTACAGCCCACCATCCCATAAAATTAATGTCCTTAAAGGTACTTTACTGAGGAGACTCAGGTTGAGTGATAGAGAATTTTGGGACCGAAATGTCGTTGAGTTCAAAAAGATGGCCTCTGCTAATAACTACCCGAAATCATTAGTTAACAAAATTATTCAATCAGTGATGACTGCCCCACCACCGCGGACTGCTCCTCCTGCCCCTATGAACAATAACAACAATGCAAATGAACAATTTTTCTCATTGACCTATCTCCCACCCACGTTTGGAAGAATAAAAACTCTCTTTAAAAATTATAATTTCCAAATAACGCCAAGGACATTGACAAATCTTTCTGTGTTCTTTAACACAAAGGACAAAGTCAAT
Organism: Euborellia annulipes; assembly: GCA_023213315.1. Lineage (NCBI taxonomy): Eukaryota > Metazoa > Arthropoda > Insecta > Dermaptera > Anisolabididae > Euborellia > Euborellia annulipes. Next base: position 25,000 of record JAKCPI010007629.1, read on the forward strand.
AAAGAAAATAGAAAAAATATAATTTATAAAATAAAATGTAACAATTGCAACGGCGTTTATGTGGGAAATACAGGGAGATTCGCTAATGTGAGAATGTCCGAACATAGGAGGTCGGAGGGTAGGGCCGTTTCATGGTGCCGCTACAAGCCTGGCTAGACACTGTTTTGAGAGAGGCCATCGTTTTGATTATAACAATTTTGAGATTCTTGACACTGAGTCCAATAGAATGAAGAGGTTTTTCAAAGAGTCTTGCTATATTCAAAAGCACATCAGTACGGCTGTCAATTATAAAGTAGACACCGAAGGCTTGTCGGGTGACATAAAAGCATTGTTGGCCTCGTAAATTATTCCAATTAATATCTTAAAAATTTTTATTTTTATTTCTATCTAATAATTTATTAAATTATTTTTCCATCTGTTCAATGGCATTTCTCTTTTTTTGATAACAAATATATTAATCTAATTAAATCTCGATGCATTGACCTTTCGTTTGATTTGAGCCACCTATTTGATATAATTAAGTAAATTATTTGTCATTGACGCCTTATTGCTTGCGAGGTCTGGTTATCATGCACAGATCTGCCTCTCAGACGTTTCGCTCCGAAATTTTAACTAGTATGTGGAAATAGAGTGAGGTATAATAACATTGTTAATTTTGATTTCTATATTTAAATATGTATAAACTCACTCTAATTATTTATTTTATTTTATTTGTACAGCCGCTGATGAAGAAGTGCTATTAAATGCCTTCGAAATATTCGGAGAAAACACTCTAAAAAGTTATTTTTCTCATTGCCAAGAGCCTAGCCTTCACCTGTTACCATTCATATTACTTGGCACGCCACATCCTTTTGTATATTTATTTAGTAATATTTGTATTCAAATTATAAATTAGCCCGTGACCCTTGGCTCAAAGAGAGGAGACATTATCTTCTAATGGGGTTTTGGGTTCGCTTCCCGTCCCAAGCGAGAAAAATTTATTTCATTTGAATTGGCTATCAATCATTTGAAATAAATAGAGATGGGTTCTAAATGGCCTTAGATGCCGAAAAAGATCTTAAACAAATTATATAAAAAAAAAAAATAAATTATTTATATTTTTTTCCCCTTTTTTCCAATACTTAAATAACCTATATATAATAATACCGGAGTGTCTGTCCGTCCGTCTATCTAGCTTTGTTTGACAAACTTTCTGTTAGAATGACGAAATTTTGCAGTCGGTTATAGAGTCCCAGGCAGTCCGATGATTTTATTTAAGCCATTTGGATACCAAATGGCTTAAATAAGAATGCCTGGACCCCAAATAAATATATATTATTAAATAACAGTTATCGTAAAAGTCTTAAATGGCCTAAGTTGCCGCAAAGACTGTGTGTATGTGTGTGTGTGAGTGTGAATAAGACAAAAAGTGTGAATGTTTTTAAAAAAAAAAAACTTCAAAAAATGGTGGTGCATTCTAAATATTTTGAAAAAAAAAAATACCGGTTTAAAACCAGTTTACCGGTTTTCCGCTTTGTAAAAAACCGAAAAACCTGTTTTCAAAATTTTCCGGTTTTTTCCAAACCCTAGTTTGGTTGCTACCTCAATTTTTGTGTTTTTTTCCAAAATAGACGAGTTTTTTTCAAAAATACGGTCGTATTTCCTAAATTATTGCCCGCACAGAAAATTTGAAAACAGCGTTGTAAAGTTTATTAAATTTTAATGAAGAATACTTTGCGACAAAAGATTTTAAATCTATCATTGATAAGGTTACAATGGTCGACATTAAAAAAAAATCGTTAAATTTTGAAAATATTTTTTTCTCCTACAATAATAATAATTTTTAAGCTTGAGATTGGCAGATTTCAGAAAAACTTCTCCTTTTAGTAAGCTTTCTAATGGTATACTCAGTTCTGCGATTATCATTTAATTTCGTGGAGAAATTCCACTTGCAATGTTAAAATTGAAGCAAAATGGAGGCCATTTTGAACTCCTAGTAAATTTGTTACAAGATGTGGATTTTATAGTTGGATATTCGTTAAAAGAATGGCAGATAGATAGATTCAGTTATTAGGTCCTCTATTCTGGGGTTTCGGTCTTGGTTAAAGCCATCGTCAGAGCTGGGACTGTCAATATAGGCAAGCTCTGAGGATGGATTTAACCAAGACCGAAACCTCAGAATAGAGGACCTAATAACTGAAGTCTATCTAGCTGCCATTCTTTTAACGAATATCCAACTATAAAATCCACAAATTTACTAGGAGTAAGATAATGAAAATATATGTCGACACCAAAAATCTGGTGTTGCTTTCAATTACCAAAAGTAAGAGAAAGTTGTGTGCTGTGCGACAGTCACACCACAGATTTTTTTAATATTTAATCTCTACTCTCTTAGATGTTTATAGAAGCTTCCACCCAACTTTCTATACACAGTGATGGGAAGTTGCCTTATTTAAAAAAAAAAATGTAAATCGTTTGATTCGTCATTTTATTTCTTCATATTGCTATTTGTTTAACTTTTAATTGAAAAACTTTAATAGCTTTTTTTACTTTTGAAAAAAAAAAAAAAAAAAGATTGATTCTATCAAAAGGAAATAAAGTTGAGGTAGCATCTTGCTATTTAAAATAAAAATTAAATATTCTAGCAACGGTAATAAAAATTCATAATATATGGACCCTGTTACGCATTAGTGTGTCAAGCGCCAGCTACTGAGTTTTGAGAAAATTAACAATAAAGTTTTTTGTTTTCATTGGATTATATATAATTTTTTTTCTTGTCATTTGTGCAAGTAACATTAAATATAAATTTTTTTAGGACATATTTCATAAAAAATCTGGTGTGACTGGCGCACAGCACACAACTTTCTCTTCTTCTAAAAAATAATTGATTTTTGAATTTTAATCAAAATCGTTAGAGCGAATTTTGAGAAAATCGAAAAAAAACTGAAAAAAGTACATCAATAAAGTACTAGTACTCTTTGGCCGATTTTGATTAAAAGCTTATTTTTCCGGTCCCGGGAGATGTTTAACTTAAATATAAAATTTCAACCTCCTAGCTCAATTCCTTCATGCTTAAAATTGAACACACACCCACCCACCCACCCACACACACAGACAGACAGACCATGTCGCGAAAACCACTTTTTTGGATTCAGGGGACCTCAAAACGTGAAGATCCATCAAAATCTCGACATCGAATTTTTGACATGAAACCAATACTTTCTCTATATATATATATATTACATATATACATAGGTAAGAGAAAGTAAAAATACTCTTAATTATAGCATTTGAAACAATATTCCGTGCTTAAATCAATTTTTAATTTTTTTGCGCTTGACATACTAATGCATAACAGGGTCCATTTAAGAGTGGCATTTGATTACGGTAGGAAAGGAGGGGGAGGGGTCCTGATTGACTTAACTATATATGAAATATACATGTATAGAAAGAGAAAGTGAGATTTTGATGGATACGTTTTGAGGTCCCCTGACTCCCACAAAATGGTCTGTCTGTGAACAAAATATTTCAAGAACGAAAAGAGCTAGGAGGTTGAAATTTTATATTTAGGTTAGGCACCCCCCTGGGACGTGACACGAAGCTTTTGACCAAAATCGACCAAAGAGTACTAGTACTTTACTGATGCACTTTTTCAGTTTTTTTCGATTTTCTCAAAATTCGCTCAAACAATTTTTATTAAAATTCATAAAGCAATTATCTTTTAGATGTTCTTTAAAAAGTATATCAGTAAAATTTTTCGCGAAACCGAAACCGAATATTCGGCCTCAATCTTAGTTTTGGCCGAAACCGTAACCGAAACTGAAACTTGTATTTCCTATAAAAAAATTATATCATTTTACCTTTTTTTTTTTTTTTTTTTTTTTGAAATTTTTCCCCCTCATTTTATCTTTTTTTTATGGAGACTAAATTTTTTTCCCGCTTTTGCAAATCATTTTATCTTTTTTTTGCATGCGAGTCTCATCCCATCTTTTCAGACTCAGGTTTCGGCTACTTTTTGACCGTAACCGAATTCGGTTTCTAATTTATAAATGCCCTAAAATAATCTTAAATTTTTCAAATGTTTGAAAAAATTTTCTTGGAACCCCCCCCCCCATCAAAAATATCTGGCTACGAATATGATTTATTTTATTATCTAATTTATTGTTGGGCGAAATTTCAGTTTGGAGATCTTGGATTCGATTTCCGGGGCGTCATGACGCGAAATTTTAAATATTAATTAAATTAAACGACGGATTCTGAGTAAATAATTTTAGTGTTTTGGGATTTGTCTGTTTAATTAAATAAAATTAACAAACATGTGTGTATGTGTAGCGTGTCACCAAAAGGAGACCATTTAGTCACATACATATTTAATTTGGTGAGAGAGAGAGAAAGTTTAAATCTCAATTGACATCCTAACAGAGAAATAAACTTTAATTATTTAAATGAGGGGGGTGGAGGATTCTGTCGCGTTAATCACAGTAAATCCTATATATCTTTTAAATTTCATTAATAATCTATATAAAAATCAAAATTAAAATTGAATATAAATAAATAATTATAGAATAATAATTGTGAGATTTACACTCACGAGCAAATAAATGGAATCACTCTCTTTTCATTAAAATAATGATAATTTTTATGTTTCATTATAATTTATTTGGAATTTAGATATATTTTCCAAAAGTTTCATGTTTGAGTATTTAAAATAAATCAAAAATAATAAACTTATTGAAATATTTAATACTTTTATTTTGTCTAAAAAATGATGACATTTTCGCTCGTTATAAGAGATATTAATTTTTAGCATTTATTCATTTTAAATCGCTTCTAGTGCCAAATTATCCATCAGTGACTTTCAGGCGCCTAGTAATAAGATCATATTACTAACAGGCGTTGCTGTCCAGGAGGAATTGAGGCGAGTTCGAGGGCTAATTATATTTCAATTTATTAATAAACCAGGGCCGACGTTTCGGTCACATATGGGACCATCCTCAGGGCCAGGTTAATGTCTGAAAATACATATAATCCTCGGCAAGTTATATTGGGCATACACAATTGCATGCAGCTTAATCATGACAATGCCTCAAATTATGTTGTTATCATTAGGGCTCGGATTTCGCCCTATTTACCTTTTTTTTAATTTATGGCTTAAAATTTAGGCCAATATGATATGTATATGTTTCATGAAATTCTGAATAAAATAGGAGGCATTTGTTAGTGCCTATAATGCCTATTTTGGCCGATTCTGGGTTTAAGTGCCTATTTCATCTATAAATGCCTTTTTTAGTGCCTATTTTAAGTTCAAATAGCAAATTTCAATTTTTTACGAGCTATACATAGCCTAAATTTTAAATTTTTTTGAATTATCAAGAAAATATTTCAAGGGGAGAGGGTAAAGGGGGTAAATAACCCCCCCCCGAGATTTGAAAAAAATACTTTTTTTTGAAAAAAAAAAATTATTTTTAATGTAAAATTTTAAAAATTAGTACTTAAAAATTTGATTTGTATTTATATTCTGGCAAACAAGTACAGAATGCTCCTTTAAATTACCGAAATTAAGAAAAAATAGTGTTCTGTGCGACCAGTCACACCAGATTACCAAAAATAAGACATCAATTTTTAAAATTTTTTTATATTATTTCTTAAATAATGCCTTTTAAATGCCTATTTTTACAATAAATGCCTTTTTAAGTGCCTATTTTAATAATTTTTAGTGCTTAGTTGCCTGCCTATTTTAAAGATTTTCAGTGCCTATAAATCCGAGCCCTAGTTATCATAACATGAAAATAAATCACCAGAATATCACTAAAATTTACAACGTTGCCATGTTGTTTATTTTTTTTTTTTTTTTAAGTCATACTTAAATCTGGCGGTGCAATTGGGCATTAGAGGGTGTATCTTCAAAGATTCATCGGGCGTGTAATTCGCTCAAAATAAAATATAACCCTTAAAAAAAAGAAATTTTTGCTTTTCTAAACCTCAATGAGAAAGAAGCAAGAGAATGATTTTCTTACTTTTCTTGACAAAATTTAAGATGGAAGGAGAAAAATTTGTCTATAGATTAGTGCATATTTGCATACAAACAATGGAGTGCTTGCTAACCAACAGAGAAGTGAATTGTTAGGATTATTTTCCCAAAAAAGGGGAGGATTTAGGGGAAAATTTTTTTGAAAAAAAACAACAAATTTTGTTTTAATATATTGTACAATAGAAACTAATATATAGCTAGAGTATAATGGATACAATACAATGACAAGAGCTTATCCAGTTTATTTTATATAGAATCAATGAATAATAGAAGCTCCCCCCTCCCCCGCCCCATTTATCTATTATATATCAAAATAGTTTCTCATTTTATAGGTCAAATGTCTAAAAACAAAAGGGGACAACTTTTATCACATTACAATTCAAAAAGTTTTAGTTGAAACTCTCTTTGAATTTTTCTATAAAATTTCAAAGTGTAATATCAATACAAAGGGTCAGGGCCGTTTAGAATATAGAAATCTCCCTTCTACTAAATCCGAAAAAAATATATATATAGAGAGAGAAATTTAATAAATTTTATAAATCTGGTGGGACAAGCACAGAACACAACTTTGTCTTATCATCGGTAATAAAAAGTTGTGTTCTGTGCTTGTCACGCCACATTTTTTGTGTCGATATATATTTAGTTTCCGCCGATATATTAGAATTCAAGATGTAAAATTTATAAGTATGGGAAAATATTTATTTTTTGGCAACCACTTTTCCTATTAAGTACAAGAGTAAAGGGTGCTTTAAACAATTTTGATATTCGTCTCGTTGAAAGATTTTTGTAGATTAAAATTCAATATATTCAAATTATAAAATAGGCCTATATTTAAAAATATTTATTAATTTGAAGGTTTGCTTTTTCAGATGTACGGGATAAGGAATAAATGGACCCTGTTACGCATTAGTGTGTCAAGCTCCAGCTTACGAGTTTTGAGAAAATTAACATTAACGTTCACAGAGTATCGAGAGTGTTTCTTATTTTGGCTGCCTGCATTTTCATATCCTATTTATATTAAAGTTTTTTGTTTTCATTAGATTCTATATAATTTTTGTTAATTGTGCAAGTAACATTAAATATAAATTTTTTTAGGACATATTTCATAAAAAATACTATTAATTGGACCCTGTTATGCAATAGTGCGTCAAGCGCCAAAAACGGAATATTGTTTCAAATGCTATAATTAGAGATATATTGCAATATATCTAACAAAGATGTGAGTGTTATTTATTGGTGAGGCCAAACATCCCATGGCCCCCGGGAATCGAACCCAGGATCTCCGCCTTTCCGGGGCATTCGCCTACAGGTCTAGGGTCCGGTGGCCTGGTGCAATGGACAGCACGCCTATCCCCCGGAAAGGCGGAGATCCTGGGTTCGATTCCCGGGGGCCATGGGATGTTTGGCCTCACCAATAAATAACACTCACATCTTTGTTAGATATATTGCAATATATCTCTAATTATAGCATTTGAAACAATATTCCGTTTTTGGCGCTTGACGCACTATTGCATAACAGGGTCCAATTAATAGTATTTTTTATGAAATATGTCCTAAAAAATTTATATTTAATGTTACTTGCACAATTGACAAAAATTATATAGAATCTAATGAAAACAAAAAAAACTTTAATTAATTTTTTCTCAAATCTCGGTAGCTGGCGCTTGACACACTAATGCCTAACAGAGTCCAATTATAGCATTTGAAACAATATTCCATGCTTTTAATTTCTTTTGGCCCTTAACAGGCTCCAAATATCAAATATTTATAGAGATCTGATTTGCAAAATTTACAGTTTCGGTTCTTTAGAGAACAATCATCAGGTTGTGATCATCCCCAGGTTATAAATTACTTGATATTGATTCGCTGATAAACCGAAACTTTAAATTTTTCAAATCAGATCTTAAATAATAAATAATTGATATTTATTCCTTATTTCTGTACATCTGAAAATAATCTTCAATAGTAAACCTTCAAGGGTTCAACTTTAAAATAACTGTTTTTACGAAATAATATTTATTAATTTATAATTAATAAATATTTTTAAACACATTACCTAGTATATTCTTTTATTTTAAATAAATGAAATCACAGGCGGGTCCGAAGCAAGGGCGGATCCAGAGGTGTTTCTCGGGGGGTAATTACCTCCTTTACCCCTCCCTAGTATCCGCCCTTGATCCGAAGCATATTATATAGTTATTACATAGAAGATATTGAAATGTTATTAAGTTTTTTTTTTGTTGTTGTTGAAATGTAGACGTGTAATAGCCGAGGGTCGAAACGTCGTCCTGATTGAGATGGCGCCACATGATGAAGATGACGACGAGGATGAAATGCAAAGACGAAGACGAGCAGGAAGAGGAGGAGGAGGCGGCGGCGGCGATTGGTCCAGGAGGAGGCCACCGTCCAAAGAGAAATGGTTTATGGATGTGATGCAACAAATGGGCGTATTATGTTATCGTTTTGAATCATCGCACGAGACGAAATTATTAAATATAATCCGAGAATTAGTGATTGCTATACAATTATATTCGAAATTCAATTTAGATCAAGATTTCTGTGGCAATTGGCTACGGAAACAATTGCAAGCAGCTAAGGAATTTTTAACGTTCTATTGTGATAATAAGAAATTATTTAATAAATCGCCTTAAAAAATTGTTGGTGTATTTCTTCTACTTTGCTTAGGGGCCCACATCTTGTGGGTACGTGGATGGCGACCACGAGCTGCCCGAGCCCCAGCATGTCTTTTATATTTTCAACAGGCATCAGACCGTGCGACCGGCCGGCCTGTTCTATTCCTTCCCGGTCGCAAAAAACCTTTCCCGCTGACCCCGCGCCGCGGAATAATCAGGCGAAGAAACAAGAAGAATATTTCTTCTACTGGATTTATAGATTATTTCTAAGCTTTTAAATAAAATCGGCCATGAATTACATTTTCTCAAAATTGACTCTGACGATTTTGATTAAATTCAAAATTATTTTTTACATGCTCTTTAAAATGTATATTCTCATTGAAGATTAAATTTTCTTTGACTGGGACTGTGTATATTATCGATGCTGGGTAGGCAGCCAAGATTAAAAATAAAACACAATTTTATTTCAATCTGCTCGTCGGGTGCTAAGGTGCCTGAGGAAGAGGGCGATTAGCACCCGAAACGTCGACGAGCAGATTGGAATAAAATTTGTGAACTTAGGCCATATAAGACTTTACGATGCCCCCGGGGCTTGGTGTAGTTGGTAGCGTGCATACCTTCTATACCGAACGTCGCGGGTTCGGACCCCAGGCAGTCCGAAGATTTTATTTAAGCCATTTGGACACCAGAAGGTTTAAATAGAAATAGGGTCCGCCCGGTATTTACCTCCCCCCCCCGAGATTTTAAGCCAATTCAGAACAAGGGTGGATACAAGAGGAGGGGGTGAAGGGGTAATTACTTTTTTTTCGAAAAAAAATTTATTTTTAATGTAAAATTTCAAAAATTTAATACTTAAAAATTTGATTTGTATTTTATATTCTGGCAAACAAGTACAGAATGCGCCTTTAAATTACCGAAATTAAGAAAAAAATTGTGTGCTGTGCGACCAGTCACACCAGATTACCCCCCCCCTCGAGAAACACCCTGGATCCGCTCTTGCCCCTTCCTGGATCCTCCTCCAACTCTCTCGAACCCTTGCATTCCTTAATCAAGTTCCACAATTCTTCAGTCAAATCATTTCGCAAATATACATTGTTGAATATCTAGCTTATTAATAAATAGCCGGCGTTCTATTAATTAATAAGATACGCCTTTGATCTATGGCTCAGGGATAGCGTCTAGTTCAAAAAGTAGTCGATTTTATAAACTCTTTATATAAGAAAAAAAATTCAGATTTTTATAAAAGAGAGAAATAAAAAATTCAAAGAGTATACATATATTTAGTACGTCAAATGTCGATTTCTGCATTTTTGACATGAGCAAAGAAAACGCGTCATACAGCCAACTGTCTATCTAAATGTCCACAAAAAGTCAAAATAAAATAATTTAAGAAAAACGAGATAAAAAAAAATATATATGTCAAGTGGGTTGGAAATAAATAAATAAATAAATAAATAAATAAAAGTAAGATAAAGGATGCCTGATTGAAAGAAAGAGAGCTGCGTCAAAAATGAAATAACGTTGACAACTTTATTTTATTATAATCCATCAACTCCTATAACAATCTGGATAGATAGTTAACTACGATCTAACCTCTTTTTTTTTAATGATTAACTTAACTAGAAGCCCTCGGGGCATGGCGTAGAGGTTAGCGTGCTAACCTCGTATACCAAACGTCGCGGGTTCGGACCCCAGGCAGTCCGATGATTTTATTTAAGCCATTTGGATACCAAATGGCTTAAATAAGAATGCCTGGACCCCATATATGTGTATTTATCAATAACGGATATCGTTTAAAGTCTTATATGGCCTGAGTTGCCGAAAAGACTGTGTGAATGTGTGTGTGAGTGTGAATGAGAAAAAAGTGTGAATGTTTAAAAAAAAAAAAAAAAAAAAAAAAAAAAAAAAAAAAACTTAACTAGAACTGAAGGCTCGAAAGTGGGCTATCCGAGAGATAGATAATTAATTACAACTGAAGCAACCGAACCTTAATGTTATTTATCTTTTACCGTCGTGAAACTCACCTAAATACAACCTTAGTTCAAAATGTTTCACTTGAATCCAGAGGTGTTTCTCAGGGGGGGTAATCTGGTGTGACTGGTCGCACAGCACATAATTTTTTCTTAATTTCGGTAATTTAAAGACGCATTTTGTACTTGTTTGCCAGAATATAATTTTTAAGTATTAATTTTTAAAATTTTACATTAAAAATAATTTAAAAGTATTTTTTTTTAATATCTGGAGGGGAGGGTAATTACCCCCTTTACCCCCCCCCCTTGTATCCGTCCTTGCTTCAAACCCACACTCCAATCTTAAATTTATTTATTTTTAGGGTCCGACCGAAACAAGATTTTAAGCCGAAATCGAATTTTAGTTTCGGCCGAGACCGTAACCGAAACCGAAACTTCGGTCGATTCCTATTTGATTTTACTTTAAATTAAAATTGTAAAATGTCCTGATAATTTACGAAACTTTTGGAAAATTAAAAAAAAAAAAAAAAAAATGTCAAATAAAATGAAGAAATTCTTTATAAGAACAAGAAGAAAAAAAAACAACAACAGGGGGTGGAAAGTGACACACGCATGCGGAAGAAATATAAAATAGACGAAGATAAAAGACCGAAAGAGGAAATATTACAAGGATGATTAGGAAAAATACGTGAGAAAAATATAAAATTTATTTATTAAAAAAAAAAAAAAAAAAAAAACACTAAAGTGAATTAGAATGAAAAAAAATCCGCTGTGACTAATTACACAGCACGTTGTGTGGCAATCGAAAGTTGTGTTCTGTGCTTGTCACACCAAATTTTTGTATCGACATATATTTAGTTTCCGCCGACATATTAAAATTCAAGATGTACAATTTATAAACATGGGAAAATATTTATATTTTGCTTCTCTCTGGAGAACAAGAGTAAAGTGTGCTTTAAACAATTTTGAGGGCAAAATGAGAATATACATTTTAAAGAGCATCTAAAAAATAATTGATTTTTGAATTTTAATCAAAATCGTTAAAACGAATTTTGAGAAAATCTATAAAAACTGAAAAAGTACATCAGTAAAGTACTAGTACTCTTTGGCCGATTTTGATTCAAAAGCTTCGTGTCACATCAGGTGGGGGTGCCTAACATAAATATAAAATTTCCACTTCCTAGCTCTTATAGATTGGCGTAGCGAAGGGGGCAAGGGGGAAGTCAGCATGCCCCGGGCGCTACCCACAGAGGGGCGCAAAATAGTCCTAAAAACAAAAAATTGCTGGATAATTTTTATTTTTATTATAATTGATTTCTGGAAAATATATTTTAAATTTAGTGCCAGTGAAATATAATAATTTTGTATATTTTACATATAATATTATAGGGTTTACGAATGGGGGGGGGGGGGGCGCTAAAACATGAATATCCATCAAAATCTCGACATTAAATTTTTGACATGAATCCAATACTTTATATTAACATATATATGTAAGAGAAAGTAAACGAGTTGAATGATAAATAAATGTGTTTCTAAGAAATGCCCGCCAAAAATCAGTTATCCAGCTAGTTATCTAAGTGTGTGTGTGTTCATTTACTAAACACATTAATGATGTTTATTTATTGAAAATAGCACTGATTGGATCTGATGGCCTCTAATGAATGAAAATATTCCCCTTCTCTCTCTCTCTAGGCAATCAGGCTAATTTTCTCGTCCTATATATCTATAAATTTAGCTTGTTTTTTTTTTTTTTCTACTAGCCTATTAATTACTATTTATAGACAAATGTTTAACTAAAATAGTCAGGAACTAAATTGAAATTAAAATAGAGAAAATCTGGTGTGATTAACGCACGGCACACAACTTTCTCTTACACACAAAAAACGTCTACTGTGCTTCTCACACCAGATTTTTTTTGTGTCGAGATATATTTAGTTTCCGATAGCACCTTAGTTTCAAACTTGCATTTTAAATGTTGACTGCTTGAAATAAACTATGGTTATTTTTCAAAATTTTAATCTCATATTTGGACATTTTATACACAATATAGAATCGTAAATAAATACAAAATTTCATAAGAATTGGAAAAAAAAATTTTAAATGCGTAAAAAAGTTCCAAAGGGGACCCCCTTTTGAATCGAAATTAACATACAAATCCCCATATGAGGATTTAACATTGGCTCTATGGAAGGAAGAGCCGGAAAGTGAATTTGAAAAAAACTGAAGCAAAATGTACATAAAACAATTTTCACGAAAGATCGGCTTGTTATTCTTATCATAGAAGGTCTACGGTAATAATAGCGGAGTGTCCGTCTGTCTGTCTGCCATCCTCTTTTTGACCAACTTTCCATTTGAAATATTGAAACGAAATTTTGCAGTCTTATAGAGGACGTTAAGGAGAGTTCAGGAAAAATACTCGGGTCCCCAAATTCTCAAAAGGAGAAGCGCAAAAAATTCTAGAAACTCCAGATTTTTTTTGTTTTTAACACTAACACTTTTTTCCATTCACACTCACACGACATTCACAAAGTCTTTTCGACAACTTAGGCCATATAAGACTTTGACGATAACCGTTATTTGAGAAACTCCTGAATTATCCATTATCTTGCTTTATGAATAATTAAAGTCAATTAATTAAAATAATTAAATCTCTCAAATGAAAAATAATAAAAATTGATATATAATTAAATTTTTTGATTTTTTTTTTACCTTAGAGAGATCTGGGGATTTTTGCCTATTAATGACTAAATTGACGTTTATTCCATGAAAATAAAAAAAGGTCACGCACAAACCACTTTGAAATTTTAGGTTGACTAGTTGCAGTGGTTGTATAAGCTGGTATATAAGAGAGGTGTTAAAAGCGGGTAGTAGACTATCAATTAACTTAATTTGGTGTCATTTATATCCTCTTAATTATAGAACTGAAAAGTCCTAGGGAGGGGGAGGTAGGAATTAGCCAAAATCATAGTTATATATTCAATATTACAAGCTAATTTTAGTATTTTTTTACTTTCTCTTACCTCTATAAGGTATATATGTTAATACATATATAGAGAGAGAAAGTATTGGATTCATGTTAAAAATTCGATGTCGAGATTTTGTTGGATATTCACGTTTTGAGGTCCCCTGAATCCAAAAAACTGGTTTTCGCGTGTCTGTGTGTGTGTGTGTGTCTGTCTTTTGAACAAAATTGACCAAAAATTTTACTGAAGCACGTTTTTAGTTTTTTTTTTTTTCCCGATTTTCTCAAAATTCGCTCTAATGATTTCGATTAAAATTCATAAATCAATTATTTTTTAGATACTCTTTAAAATGTATATTCCCATTTTGCCTTCAACATTGTTTGAAGCAGACTTTACTCTTGTACGTATTTCATAGGAAAGATAGGAGAAATTGTAAAAAAAAATAAATATTTTCCCATGTTTATAAATTTTACATTATGAATTCTAAAATATCGTCGGAAACTAATAGACACAAAAAATCTGGTGTGACAAGCACAGAACACAACATTCAATTACCGAAGGAAAGAGAAATTTGTGTACTGTGCGACCAGTCACAACAGAGTAAGAGAATTTCTATTTCTATTTCAAATTCATAATAAATTCATTTGAGGTTTCCAAATATTAAATTCATCTAAAATTCCTATCTGCATATATCAGAGGCAAGAATCGTTTCATTTATTTATGAATGCATCTGTTACTAATCACCAGACATGGGGTGGGGGTGGAGGTTTACTATCAAAATGATAATATTAATAATAATAATAGGGTTCAACAAATGTAAATAAATCATCAATTGATTTCGAAACGATCCATTACTTCTAGCTTCTGACTGACTGACTGACTGATCAACGATTTATTTAAAACCAGGAAATTTAATCGCCAATATTAGTTAGCGTTTTTCTCTCTCTTCACCCCCCTTCTTCTCCTACACACACACACACACACACAAATGTTGTTTGTTTCCAAACGACAGCAGAGAGAGGGGGCAGACTCAATTTATTGGCAAATGGATGGCTTGATGGATTATTATTAATGGACAATCATGTATAAATTTGCTTAATTAAAAAGTCCTTATCCTCATCCACCCCCTCGTGATTGTTTTTTTTTTTTTATTTTATGAAAACTTAATTTAATAATAATAATAAAAAAATATCCCCCTCCCCCCACCCGAAAAATGATTTATCAATCAGTGAAATTTAATTTTGAAATATATTTATATCTATTGATATGATTTATATAAAAGATAAAAGGATCGTTTGTTCTTGACTAAAACTGCTTTGCTTTCTCTTACCTATATATATATGTTAATATATATAGAGAGAGAAAGTATTGGATTCATGTCAAAAATTCGATATCAAGATTTTGACGGATATACACGTTTTGAGGTCCCTTGAATCCGAAAAAATCTGGTGTGACTGGCGCACAGCACACAACTTTCTCTTACCTTCGGTAATCGAAAGTTGTGTTCTGTGCTTGTCACACCAGATTTTTTGTGTCGACATATATTTAGTTCCCGACAGTACGGAACATTTGAATTCAGATGTAAAATTTATAAGTATGGGAAAATATTTATATTTTGTTACCATGGCAACCATTTCTCCTATCTTTTCTATGGAGTACAAGAGTAAAGTGGTCTTCAGAAGATTTCAATCGCAAAATGAGAATATACATTTTAAAGAGCACCTAAAAAATAATTGATTTTTGAATTTTAAAAAAAATCGTTGGAGCAAATTTTGAGAAAATCGAAAAAAACTGAAAAAGTACATCAGTAAAGTACTAGTACTCTTTGGCCGATTTTGATTAAAAGCTTATTTTTCCGGTCCCGGGGGTGTTTAACTTAAATATAAAATTTCAACCTCATAGCTCAATTCCTTCATGCTTAAAATTGAACACACACCCACCCACAGACAGACCATGTCGCGAAAACCACTTTTTTGGATTCAGGGGACCTCAAAACGTGAAGATCCATCAAAATCTCGACATCGAATTTTTGACATGAAACCAATACTTTCTCTCTATATATATATTACATATATACATAGGTAAGAGAAAGTAAAAAGTGGTTTTCGCGACATGGTCTGTCTGTGACAAAATATCTCAAGAACGGAAAGAGCTATGAGGCTGAAATTTTATATTTAAGTTAGGCACCCCCATGGGACGTGACAAGAAGCTTTTGAACAAAATCGTCCAAAGAGTACTAGTACTTTACTGAAGCACTTTTTCAGTTTTTTTCGATTGTCTCAAAATTCACTTCCACGATATTGATTAAAATTTATAAATCAATTATTTTTTAGATTCTCTTTAAAATGCATATTCTTATTTTGTTATTGAAATCTTCTGAAGACCACTTTACTCCTGTACTCCATAAAATAGATAGAAGAAATGGGTGCCATGGTAACAAAATATAAATATTTTGCCATACTTTTAAATTGTACATCTTGAAAATCGAATGTACCGTACTGTCGGAAACTAAATGCATGTCTACACA
This sequence comes from Euborellia annulipes, assembly GCA_023213315.1. NCBI lineage: Eukaryota > Metazoa > Arthropoda > Insecta > Dermaptera > Anisolabididae > Euborellia > Euborellia annulipes. The sequence goes on from JAKCPI010007629.1 coordinate 41,106, forward strand.
AAAAATCTGATGTGACAAGCACAGAGCAACCAACTTTCGATTACCGAAGGTGTGCTATGCGACCAGTCACACCAGATTTTTTAATTTGCCCTCTAGCTACTGAGGCCATTTGTAATTATTATTATTTGAAATTCCTATTATCGGGATCTCCATTTATTTATTAATATTTATTTATTTTCCTATCTCTAAATCCTCTAGCTATTGAACTAATCCTTATTTCTCGTTCCTTTTATCCAACTTTTTTCATGCTGGGGTGCTAGGTCCTAGTTTAGGAGGGACTTCCTCAGCACCGACTCCTTTCGAGGAATACAACCTTGAGAGGGAACCTTCTTTATGTCCCTTCCACAGGACCTCCGTCACAGCAACTCCCTCTCCTCGTAGAGTTGCCTGGGGGCTATTGTGATGAGATCCAATATTCCAATCCATTGCGTGCTTGTTAAATAAATATTTGTATTTAATGAAAAAAATCTCGCAAGCCCAGGATTTGAACACGGATCTTTCTTGTAAAAGTCCACTACATCAGTGAGCTCCTTTTTATATAAACAAACTCATTTTGGACAATCGTCTGTAATGCATAGACTCCGAAACTACTGGACTGAGTTTTTATTTTATTTAATAGTTAGAGAAAATTATCCAGAGAGTATAATTATTTCAGACAAGGCCCCCCCCCCACATTTAAGGGAGATTTTTCCATTCTTTTTAACCTTTCTAATTAATCGAAGAATTAAGAGTATGCAAGGTTTTTTTTCAATAATTAATTTAACACTTGATACGTATTTCGACACAAGATCCTCATTATGTATTCCGAACATCAGCACACATCTTGTGTCAAAATACGTTATCAATTGTTGAAATTAATTCATTGTAAAAACTTGCATTTAATTCTCCCATTAAATCATAATATTTCATCTAGAGCCAACGGTTACCAGTTTAAAATTAATAAATACTTTTTTGACAAAAGTTTTTTTGAAACCATTTATTTAAATTCCAATTGGGTTTATCCCACTCCCGCGGGATTAGAGATTATTGTAGCCTGTACATGGAGAAGGAATTGGATGTAAATTTTGAATTGATTATAAATGGACATTAAGAGAGAGGGAACTCAATAATCCTATTCTGAGAGTATTTACATTATAAAGGAGAGAGGATTCCAATTATTCGCCTCCCCCCCCCCCCCCTCTTTCTCATATAATTTATAGTACAGAAACCGGAACAAAAATGACAAAGGCACAAGAGTAGAAACAGAAATTGGCGAGTATTTGACCCTCCTCTCAAAGATCTCAAATGGAATGTTCCTACTGTATTTTAAATTTCATTAAATAATTATTTCAGCACTTTTAAGTAAAATACTTTTAAATGTCTGCTGAGATTTCCAGTAATTTTTTTTTTTAAAGTTGAATAAACGTTGCATCAAATAAAGAGAGCATCTATTTTGCTTTCTCCTACCTATAATTTTTTTTGGTATATAAATAAAATCATAATTTTTAATTATAATCTTATTTTATTTCAGCTTTTCTTGGCCAACTGACGCGTATTACGTTTCGACTCTCTTATTGAGTCATCCTCAGGGCCTACAATAATAAATACAAGATGATTATCTTTTATGTCATGTTCAAGTCCATTATATAAAATTTACAATTTTATTTATTTGAATGCAGATGTAAAATTTATAAGTGTGTGAAAATATTTATATTTTGTTACCATGGCAACCATTTCTCCTATCTTTTCTATGAAGTACAAGAGTAAAGTGGTCTTCAGAAGATTTCAAAGGCAAAATGAGAATATACATTTTAGGGAGCATCTAAAAAATAATTGATTTTTGAAATTTAATCAAAATCGTTGGAGCAAATTTTGAGAAAATCGAAAAAAACTGAAAAGTGCTTCAGTAAAGTACTAGTACTCTTTGGCCGATTTTGATTAAACTCTAAACGCCCTAGGGGGGTGCATAACTTAAATATAAAATTTCACTCCTAGCTTTTTGTCTTTGAGATATTTTGTTCACAGACAGACCATATCGCGAAAACCACTTTTTGATTCAGGAGACCTCAAAACGTGTATATCCGTCAAAATATCGACATCGAATTTTTGAAAGAATCCAATACTTCTTTCTCTATATATATTAACATATATATAGAGGTAGAGAAAGTAAAAATATATAAAAGTTTCAATTCCAAATTGAATTTGGTATTCCCATAATTTAAAAGATCACAAAGATCAATAAATATAGAGAGTCTGCCGATTCTTATTTTATTTACGTACCTACTTTAAGAAATCTGGCAGATATTATGGGAATATATAAATAAATGCGTATATGAATTATGGATTTTGTCAAAGAAGATATCAAATTGAAATCAGCAACCAGCCACCCACACACACACACACACACACACATACGAAGGGGTAATAATCAATTTTCTTGCTATAGTGGAAAGAAAATAAAAAATCTTTTTTGTAGACATACCCTAATTCTGAGAGTATAGTAGAATTCAAGATATTTATTTTTACTTTCTCTTACTTCTATATATGTTAATATATAGAGAGAGAAAGTAATGAATTCATGTTAAAAATTTGATGTCGAGATTTGATGGATCTTCACGTTTTTGAGGTCCCCTGAATCAAAAAAAGTGGTTTTCCCGACATGGTCTGTCTGTGTGTGTGTTTAATTTTAAGCATGAAGGAATTGAGCTAGGAGGTTGAAATTTTATATTTAAGTTGGACACTCTCCTTGGGCGTGAAAATAGCGTCTAATCAAAATCGGCCAAAAAGTACTAGTACTTTACTGATGCACTTTTTCAGTTTTTTTCGATTTTCTCAAAATTTGCTCCAACGATTTATGATTAAAATTCAAAAATCAATTATTTTTTAGATTCTCTTTAAAATGTATATTCCTCATTTTATCGTTGAAATCTTCTGAAGACCACTTTACTCTTGTCCTTCTTAGGAAAGATAGGAGAAATGGTTTGCCATGGTAACAAAATATAAATATTTTCCCCTGCTTGCTAAAAAATCAAATGTACAACGAACTAAATACATGTCGAGACAAAAAATCTGGTGTGACAAGCACAGAACACGACTTTCGATTACCGAAGGAAAAGAGAAAGTTGTGTGCTCTGTGCGAATTCTCCCTTCAGATTTTTAATTTGTGCGTGTGTATTCATGAACAAACAAATTAAGCGTTATTTCACTAAAACTTTGTTATTCGCAAGATTCATTTCTATATATGGAAATTTATAATAAATGTTCAAATAATAATGAAAATAAACCAACATATGAATGAGTGAGTGAATGAGTGACGGTGTATGAATGAGTGAATAATGAATGAATGAATGAATGAACAACGGAAGAAGGAAGATAAAGTGAATGAAAAAGCATCATTAATAATAAATTAGACTAGATATTTTATTTATTATACTAAAAAATTTCAATAAAGGGTGCGTGATTAAAATAAATATTTGATATTTAGAAATTTAGACTTCCGAAATAT